>JAOVVB010081795.1:0-13629 GCA_028570985.1 Heterobranchus longifilis
AAGAGGAAATTAAATTTAAAAAAAATACAGGAAAGGTACTGCAGAAATGAAGAACATAAATAGAAAAAATACAATAAAAATGAAAAAGATGCGATAAACAATACAGTAACACTTCAGGGTAAGAGTACATGAATTATCATGAATTCACATGAGTTAATGCGTTAGTTAATGCAACAACTAAAGGTAGGCATATCTCAATCATGATTTCTGAGTTATTAAAGGTGCTGTAAGTGGTTTTATTTTTTATTTTTAAAAAGTGTTAAATATAGGTCTACATTCAGACAGCCATCACTGATATAGTGTTTTGTCAGTAACATGGGTCCTCTGTGGTATACAGAAAATACATTTTCTGGTATCCTGTTCCCATCCAATCAGGAGAGAAGATTCCAGACATTTATTTTCTGATTACTGCAGAGCAGAGGGACTGGGAGACCCACATTACTGCTATATCAGTGATGGCTGTCGGAATGTATATTTAACACTTATTTTAACAAAGTGTAATTATCTGTATTATATTATTAATTGTAAGGTATCTCAATCATGATTTATTAATGATGTTAATGTCTTCTTCACAGGTAAGTCTGCAGTTTAAGGGACAGACAGGCCAAAAACTGAGCAGCAGTCACAGCAGTGCACATACACTATATTCTGATGAATTGCAAGTGTTGTAATCATCAGTAACTAAGCATTACTTTTCATAACTTCATCATGTTTGTGGCCCTTCAAATAAAGTGATGACCTGGTCCATCTTTAACACTGATAAATAACATGATTAATGGTGGTGTATTAACCATTTGTTGCTTATGAATCAATCTTTGTGACCCCTCAAAATCACTGCCGTTTTTGGCCCGTATGTCCCTTTAACTGCAGACTTACCTGTGAAGAAGACATGATCATTAATAACTCAGAAATCATGATGACTGATTTGAGATATGTTAGTTTAGATACCTTAATTTGTGTGTATTCCTGACATGAGCTAATTCATGCTTTTTCATGCATCAAGTCATAATGCATGTACCCTTACACCATAGTGTTACTAAAAATACTAAAACAAACAAAAGTGACCGTGTGTCTTTTCTTTCCTGTGTTGAGTCACTCCTCTCATTACACAACATTCAAAATCACCAACCATATGATAAATGGCCAAACTGCTCTACCACCTGAGCTGCTGCTGCTTACGCATGTAACACATCCATGCCCCTGATTGAGCCAATTCAGACAAACACTCTTGAATTTTGCAGAAAATGTGTACCAGAGGATTGACTGTACCAAAACGGTTTAACACTACAACATTGTGTTTCCTTCCTCTATTGTGGGATGTTCTCATTCCCTGCATTTGCAGAGAAAAAAAAAGTCCAAACGACAGTAGTTTGAAGTTCAGAGATCAAGCAGCATGTATTGCCTCCATGCAGACACAATTTGTTGCCTAAGGATTGTAAAAGGTATGGTATTGTTCAGGAAAGGGATAATCTAGTGCTGACAGTGTAGTAGAGGTAAAATTACAGTGGCTTAAACATGACTGGGTAGGTCATTCATTGGTGCACCTGCAGGACAGAATAGCTGAGGCCGGGATGATAGCACAGCATTACCCGGGCTCAGAGGGATGTTCAATTGCACTTTCCCCTGGAGAGTCAATTTTTGTTTATTTTATTGGATGTAACCTAACCACTTTCTGAATGAAATGTTGCTTTATTCTCACTAGTCCAAATGAGGTGGGGTTGTATCCAAAATGGGTTGTTTATCCCACATTTGTACAACAATACAAACTATATTTTCATTTCACTTGATTTAAAAAAAAATGGTAATAAGGAAGGAGACACAACGAGTCACTGCCCTGACTCAGCAAAAACAGATTTACGCTATAGGAGTTATACTCTGCTGCATCAAGCAAACACAATACAATGAATTGGCAAATGACAAAATTACATTAAAATTCATAATTCTGTATTTTATGCACCAAACTTTACTGTATTTGAGAATTTTGAAGAATCCCTTGAATTTGGTAACTGAGACCAAGATATATAGGCTAGTGCCACATTTTATAGAAATAAATAAATAAATATGTCAGTGCTCTCAAAACGTGAATCAGGCTTTGTCTGGTTGGGCTCTAAAGCCAAACCATAAAATCCTTTAATGATGCATTAGTTGCCAGATATGTTCAATATAGACATTTCGTGGTTATATCATATAGTAATGTAATTACCTTTACTACCAATAATATAATTTGTCTGAGTAATGACACTAATGAAGCTAGGCTTACATTTGTAAGGATATATAACACAACATGCTTAGCATTTGTATTTACCCAATTTTTATTTTGTTTTAACAAATAGGGGTAAAAGTTAGTATTTATTTATTTAACTATATTGACTCATTTTTACATATACATTTATTTATATATTTATTTTTTGCCTCGTTTATTTATTTCATAGCCATATTTATTTATAGGCATTCCATAATATGCTAGAAGGCATTTTTCTCTGGTATTTTATGGACTAAACCAGCTAATCAATTAGCATAAGTTACTCGAAAAAAACAACTGTGCTAGCTAACATCAATCCACAACGAAAATATTCGCGAGTTGCAGCCCTAATATAACTAATTATAGTTAATAATAACTGTTTGTAAGCAGAGTATTTTGACGTTGAACTCACCTTCCTGTGTATTCAGTACTTCTTTGTTCAAAAGTAAAAATTTGTATTCACATTACGGAGTTAATATTTTTCACAGTAGACATTCAGACTTGCCAAAGCAGGAAAAGCACAGGTGGAATTAATCACGTTAATGACCTGCATAGCCTGCAATCAATTTAGGTGAGCCAGTTGCAGGGCTCTGCGTTGTGCTATATATATCCATGGTCTTTGATTGTGCATGCTGACTTACTGACATGGCTTAGAAAAAGAAGAAAAACTACAATTACATTAAAAACTACAACTACAAACTACATTAAAAACTACAACTACATTCTTCTTCTTCTTCTTCTTCTTCTTCTTCTTCTTCTTCTTCTTCTTCTTCTTCTTCTTCTTCTTCTTCTTCTTCTTCTGTGTTGCCACCTTCAAAAAAACTACATCCTGTTTCCACGGAAACACAAGGACCCGGAAGTCGTCCTGATTCCGCGGGTCTTTTGGGACAACACAGCTCCAGTCCGCACAACAGTGTGTGCAGAAATGGCGGGTAAGTGGCTAAACGCTGTCAAGCTTTAATATTGCTGTATTCGTTTTAATGCATATTCATCGAGAAATGGGCGTTGGCCCCGCTTTAAGCGCACCGGAGTCGTAAACTGGCCTGTGATCTGTTCAAAACATAGCTAGCTAAGCTAATGTTACATTGCAAAGCAGCAGTGGCCTGCTAACGCTAGTAGCATGCTATCAGGCTGTCATAGCTTACAGTGTGTTTGTGTGTTTACGTAACGCTTGGATGGCATGTTGAATGTGTGCCTCAATTCTATGGATAGATGCTGATATTCACGTTCGCTTTGATGCCTTTCTCCACATAACATAACGTAGCTTACCCTTACCTAATCGATTCATCCTTGTAGAGCAGCTAATATTGGCAGAACACAGGATCTATATTTTTGCACGCCATTTATGACCTCAGCACTTTCAATGTTAACTTACTCCATGGAGTGCACAGATGAAGCTAATGTAAATTAACTACAAGTTGTGGTTAAGGGGGTTACAGAGTCCACAAGTACTGTGATTGGTCAGCATGGGCTGTTTGTGTTTTCTCCTGTATGTTTCTGATGACAGAAGAAGTTGGTGATAACATCAGGCATAAGAGTGTCTCAGTCTTCTCCAGCAAAGCCATTTGCAATGCTGTCAAAATCAGGTTGAAACTACACAGTTGCATAAATAAAATACCAGAGGTATTTGTGGCACACTTGCTGTCATCAAGTGTCAACTGTGTCTCCATCACTGTGTTTTAATTTATATATAATCTAAATACAGTTGTATTTTCTGATCACATTAGTCTGAGAATGATATCCAGCTAGCTAAACGTTTGTGATGCCTCAAGCTATGTGGTCATTGGAAAGGAATAACTTTAAATTTGCATGAGACCTGCACCACTGTTATTGTGCAGCAAGAAAGAGATTAAAGACTTAAACTCGAGATGAAACAAGTAAAGTGGAAAATTGTTCTTTAGTAACAACTAATGTTAAAAAACTGACAAAACTCTACAATTTCAACATGGTGTATGTGTTTCCTCAGGAGTAAATACCATGGAGAAGAAACTGGCAGAGTACAAGTGTGACACCAATGAAGCTATATGCTTGAAGCTGGGTATGTTTTTTGCTTTATTTGATATGTTTTGTAAATTAATATGATAATAGGTATGTGTGCAGTGTCAATATTTTGTGGAATTGTCTACTAATTCTCAGTTCGTTTTCCGGAGGATGTTGAGGATGATGGCACTACATTCCACCCTGAGTACAGCCACCAGATTTATGGGGACGAGTGAGTATTTTGTTTGTCATTATTACTTTTCCTTACTTGTTATAATGATACAGAAATAATCACATAGTTTTCCCTGTGTTTACATGTATCCTAATATTATATTCACACCTGTGAGCTGCCAGGTACAACCAGTTTAATTATTGGACTTTTAGGAGACACCCGGGTGCAATAGTAGCTAATATCACCTTGGTGATAGTTTTGTGTATTGTACTTATGGATTTAAATTTGGCTGAAAAGAGTCCTATGGCCCTGTTTGCACTTGAAGGAATACATAACTACCAAAATGATTATTTGTATATCAATTCCTCACCCTTGAATTTGTGAAGAAAACTTGTTTTTCTTGCATTCCTGCACGGCGAACGAAGAATCCAAAAACGAAAGAAAATTCATGCTGAATTGAAGTAATAGGGGGCTGCGTTTAACAACAGCAGAACTATATCAAAACATCCGTTTACAAACTCTCACACAACTCATGCAGTGTAATCCAAGTCTCATTTTTCCAGTTGTATGTTCAGTACTTACAAAACATGAATTTCCACTAGGGCTGCACAATGTTTATTTTTATTTTTATCGTCATCGCAATATCAACTTTTGCAATAAACACATCACGAAACATTTTGAGTTAGTTAAAAGAGAGTATCGGTAGAAAACTGCTCTATAAAATCATTCTTTTTTTAAATGGTGCCTTTTGTCTTCAGTTCAATGTTCAATTTGTTCAATAAAATGTCAGAAATAACTTCCTTTCAGTTTTTTTTTGTAATTCACGCAATTTCTTGTATTTTAGCAGTATACAGAAAGCAAGTAATATGATTATCGCAATATTCAACAACGTTATCGCACATTGCATATTTTCCTCAAATCGTGCAGCCCTAATTTCCACTAACCCTTACTATTTACAACACTTTCACATAAACAGTCTCATGCTTGCGCAGACGCACTTCTTGCTATGTAACACTTGTGCTTTATGTGTCACACATGGCACAATAGTCCCCGCTTCGGGGAGACACCTTCTGGGTGGGGAAAGTGAAAGGTGACCTTTAACCCCCCCCAGAATAAATAAAGTGACAAGTGTCAGGTATGCAAAAGTTAAAACATGAACATGAAAGGTCTGTCTTGCATGTTATTTTAGTCTCACAAAAAGCTGTAAAGAGCTGCAGTATAACTCTAATGTGTGATGCACAGAGGCATTGCTACTTACGACTTTATTGGCGGTGACACCTGTGTCTGTGTGTAGGCTGACAGTCACGTGTCGTTATGCTCTAAATTGCATTTCCAAATGAGTCAAAACTAGGATTGGTTATTTTTGCACTTGCTGCAATCAGCTCAAAGGGAACTCGGTAATTGGGGCATTAATTATTTCAGCAAGCATAATTGCTAGTAAAGCTCAATCACACAGTTGCATAATGATGAAATCTATTTTGCCATAAACTGCCTGTGATGTAGTGATGAAAGAAACAATGCAACATGGTGAAATAAGTGGTCAGACCTACAGTAACCATTTATCATGCACTCCAGGTCTATATTTCATAAATGTCATTAAATAGGAATAATGAGATGTTTGTTATTGTCCCCCTGATATTAACCTAGACTGCACACTACACAGAACAGCTGTTGTATTGTTTTCTGTTTGCAAGTCCTAAGATGCTACGATATTTAATGATTCACTCACTTTGTCTGCAGTGAGGTCGCTTTTGGATACAAAGGTCTTCAGATACAGCTCTTCTACACTGCTGGAAACCTGAGCACCCTCTTCAAAGTGAAATATTCCTCAAAAGTCACCGAGACGTTTGATTGTGTGGAGGTAGGACATGCATTTCTTTGTTCCTTTTTAATTTAGACGTTCTGTCACCCGTAAACGTGACTATTAGTGCGGTGGCAGGATCACTGCTTACTTACTATACTGGTGTCAGACATTTTCTTGTGTTATTGTAATGATCATGGGTAACCATGTGGTGCTAATTGTCTATCAGAATAAACAAAATATGCCTTAAACATGCACAAGAATCAAGCTGTGCTCAAAGCATCATTTTATTTATTTTTTGCCTCCTGCTGAAATATAATGTTTTTATCCAAAGCTGCTCCATTATGCTTTAAGGGGGGGGGGGGGATTATGGAACACAATTGTCTGGTCTTGGGGTGGATTTTGAAGTGCTGTTGAACCAGTCTTTCACCAACTTTTTGAGGTGATGATTGTGTGATGTCTCAAAAAACAAATGATTTTTAATCAAAGCCACAGTAGATGACTGATGACCAAAGTCAAGCATCCAGCAGATTGTGACAACTTTTGTGTGCAACTATTATTATTATTTAATTTTTTTTAATGCGGTGCCAGCCAGGAGATATCCTGGCAAAAAGTTAAGTAGTCAACACACTCAAAATACACCTTTAAATGTAAAAAAAAAAAAAATTTGTAGTAAACATTTGTAGCAAAAAGACCATGAACACACAACCTTGATTGTTTTCTCCAAATAATTAGGAAGTGTATTAACACAAGAACAGAGGTACTGCTGGTATCCCTGAACAATAGCAAAACCTAATAACACTTAGTCCAAAAAACACAAAATACTCTGGTCTCACTCCAAAAGATGTACAATTCTTAATTTCCTGACCAAAACAGGCAACAGTTCAAAGTTTGCTGGCCTTAATAAAGTTCAGTTAATTAAAAAAATACAATGAACCAGCAGGCAATACACAAAGTTCAACAGCAAGCTGTCCGACAATACACACACACACACACAGTCACGTCAGTCAGCTGATCTGTCCATTCTTTTTTTCCCATCTCTGACTACTTTTGACGTTCCTTGATGTCCGTGTCTGTTAGGCTTGACTTGGTGGAACAAGGGACTAAACTACCTTGACTTTACGCTTCTTACTGCAGTTGCGGGGCTATTATATTATGTTGTTATATTATATTATATTGGAACAACTGTCCCTATGATTGTGGTGGTTTACTCAGTCGTTCCAAGCTAAACACCACCAACATATTTTGCTCAGGAGTTGACTGAGAAAACCAAAGCTTGGCGGGTGAATATTGGATTTCATAAGGTGGCTAATAACAGGATGTTAATGTTGCTCTGTGTCGGCTGTATGTAAGAAGGCACTTGTTTGCTACAAGTATGCCCAAATATGCCATTGAAAAGCATGGTAATATGTTGGTAAACTGAAGAAGAAAAAGACATTTGACATGTTTTGAGTGTAGTTGTGAAAATGTTAGTTTTGATACCCAGTGTCACATAATTTGTGTTTTTAGAAAACTAACAGCAGGCGACAGCTAAAGTGAAAACGGAACAGGATTTCCTTTATTTCATTCATTTCATTTATTTGTCAAAATGTTTTCAAAAAGCTCAACAGCACATTAAAGTACGACCATTGAATCCAGAAGTTTAGTAAATCGAACTGTAACTTTGACAAATACTGGGATGCTTTGCTGAGTGGTTGCCTACAGAAGGATTGTACGATCAATTATTCGTTACGGGGAGTCGATGGTAGTCTTTTGTGGGCAGGTTTTCGTACCATAATGTTGTTTCTTCACGTACTGAAGTAACTCCGAGCCTCTCTGGGTGGTGACATTATTCCTGTAAGAGATCTCCTGTTTTGTTAGACTAAATCTCAGCCCACCACGGCCCCCTGTGCCCGTACACTAATCCTACTCCTCCCTGTCGGAAAAGCAGGGTTTTAAAAAGGTTTTGTACGTGGGGTCTAACGTGAGGCATTGATTTTTTTTTTCGAGGTTTGTGTGATTGAATCAGCAGGAGGAGTAATGTGACACGGTTGGATATCTTGTACATATATTTCCACGAGCGAATTGTTGCTCAAGTCATCAACAATCAAAACCATTGAAGTTGAATGTGTGTTACCTGATCTTCAGTAGGTTTCTGTGAGACAATTTGTTTTCATGTAATGATGAATGCATTCACTTACTCCACTAATGACTTGACAATTAGTTGTAATGTTCTTCTGAGAGTTACACTGCTTAGTATGTAAAACTTTATGCCTTTTTTTTTTAAATTGCCAGACATAAGAATTTACATATCAACAGCCAGTATTTGGACAAAAACGGACTGTAAAGCGAAATGCTTTAATGCCCTTGTAGCTCCTTCTAGGAGACTTCACAAAACACGGAAAAACGAATGCAAGAATTAGCCAGGGCCCCTTTTGAGGTCAGATGATTCAACTCTGGGACATCTGTCCTGTGTGGAAACAGCAGGGGCTCCCCCGCTGGACAATGTGGCCTTCAACTGGTGGTAGTGGGAGCAACTTATAAACTCACCAGGATTTGGTGTTTCTGTGGATGCACTCAAATTATAAATAACTAGAGATGCACCAATTTTCTTGGCCCGGTTCTGATTTTTGCCGATTATGATTTTCTTTCTTTCTAAGAACTATACTTGACAGCATACACAAACATTTTTGTAACTTTTCTTTCATGGAAAATTGAAATTCAATTGTATGTTAATAATAAAACATTGACTATTAAATCACTTTTATATTTTATCCAAAACTGCACCAAGTTACAGGATCTTCTCTCACTCAAACAAATCTCAAAATAAAAGTACTCCAGGTTACTGGACAGTACATCCCACTAACATCTTGCTAGGCTTGGGTGGTATCTATTTTTTCATACCTTCATACCATCTTGCTATTTTACCAGGATGTACGGTATTATGACGGTATTTGTGTGAAAAAAAATCTTTGTGCGGCGAAATGCTGCTGTAGTAACAGCTGCCATCATACCCTCCAAACTCCATTCAGAAAACAAACATTTTAAAAGTTGTTTGCTTGTCATCTTGCGGACAGACGTGACAAAGCATGAATTCATACTTTTTACAAGTCAGCGTCATGCTGTAGTCATTTCAGCGTATTTTTGAGCCGTTTATTGTAATTAAAAGTCATAATCTGTACCTCAAGTAGCACTGGAACCGGCAGTCATCCGGGCGTAACTTTACTTCCTGAAGAAAGTTCACCGAGCTGTGTTCCTCCGGGTGATGTTATGAATCCAGACATGACGCCGTTTGATTTTCAGATGTATCTGGGACTTCCACAACAGGTACAAAGCAGCAATGGTCATTATTTCTGCCATGGTTGATGAAAGAAATGTTGTAGGTGCCTACAGCTCTGCACAGGCGGGAGTACCCGCAAGTAGCGCAAATACACACATAATACTGCATCTCTGTATAAAGAGGAGCATCTCTATTTTGTGATGGTATTGAGATTCATACGTCTGGATTTCTAAACACCCTTGCACACCGTGATACCGCCCAAGCCTACATCTCACCCTAACATTTACTTTCCCAGAAGAAAACAGGTGCAACATATCGATATAACAACACACCTGGAGGGGGTTAAGCAAAACTCGGATGAGCGGCTTGTCACTAAAAATAACAATAGCTGGTCCACCTTAAAGGACAGTCCACCTTAAGTGAGCCTAGGCCAAAGTTGTCACCTCCTTCACTTTAATCAGCGAGTTTCAAGCAAAACACAGGAACTTGGTTTGGCTCTTGGAGAGTCGTAGCATTTATTCACCGACAAATATAAAGTGTTTCGATCGGTGCATCTCTAGAAATAACCCCATGCGACATCGATGGTTCCTTCCTACTTTCATATCTGGTAACTGCAAAAAAAAAAAAAAGAAGCCATGGCAACCAATTGACTGTTTTTAAACCCAAAGAGAGCCATTAGACTTTTTGGGAACATAGTTTGAAGCTGATATTGAAAGTGAAATGTGATGGCTGGCTTCACTGTCTGTGTGTGCCACTACTTTAGTGTTGAGCGTTGACCCCTGAGTGTTCACCTTGTTAAGGGTTTGAGTGCAGCTGGTGTAGAGGTAGAGAGCGAGGGGAGCAGCAGAGTTCAGGCTGCATCTGAAGAGTGTTTGTCTCTGAGTGCATGCGGTGGACGGTCGGGGTGCGCTGCAGCTGGCGTAGAGAAGAGAGCGAGAGGCGAGGGGAGGCAGAGATGGAGTTTATGCAGCTGCCACGTTGATACAAGACTCTCATCATCGCATCACCTTCTCCCCTTTAAATCAGCCAAAAAGCACCGTGCCGCTGGACCTCACGCAGAAAAACGCAGATTTTTTTTAATGACAGACCTTTTGTGCACATGGGCAGGAAACTGCGGAATGCTCGTAGTAGTTATTATATGTCATTATTTCTATTACACACATAATCAACGTGGATGTGTAAATATGCTTTAACTTTACAAATAATTCTAAACAGAAAAACTGCAGATTTTGAATGATAGCATGGTCTTTGGAGTAGATTAAAGAGATGAAATAACACCAACACGACAAATTAGATAGTTTGTACTCCCTTTGTGCTTATTGTTAGAAATCAAAGACATTAACAAAATGTTCTGAAGGTACTTTGTTAAGTTATATTCATGCCAAACTAAGGCATCTATTCTGGAAGGCTGTGCAATTTAGTGTCTAGTATGTAGGAGAGTGCTCGGGACAAAGGGACTTGTTTGTGCATGGCCTTTTAAGTATGGTCCTTGTTCCTTAGAAATGTGGCTGAACAATTACAATGGTTAAGAGGCATTCAGCTGCAGGTGCATTACTTCCAGTTAGATATTAGCTGATGTCTGAAAGCAGGGGGGGAATTAGCAGTATGTTGTATTAGCCTTTTGTAGTGCATTTTGCTCAGACCTTCTTCATTTCCCAGTTTTCAATGCTGAGCAGCAAGGGTCTCTGTGCTGAAATAATGCCCATCACACATGTAAATGGTGTGAAAGGGCTGCTTAGCAAAGTGTTCTCATGTCAATCCTTGTGGAAATGGATACAATGCAAACATTACAGCTGAACTAACCACAGGTTGCACTGAGTAAAAAGTCCAAGGGTAGGGCCCCTTTGTCTCCGAGGCTCTTTGAAAAACGCAGGGGCAAATTCATTTGATTGGGTTCACTTGGCAGGATTAGAGGAGAGGCCTCTATTATGGATGCCCCAAAGGTTTGTTAAGTTGAGATCAATTCATAAGATTTTATTTCCCAGTGAGAAGCAGAAATGCGTTTTATTGTGGCAACTTCATCACATATTCATGGTTTAACATAAGTAGTAAATGTACTGATTTAAGTGGTCTTTTCATCGGGGGAGGAGGGAGGGGTGCTGCTGCTGTGTCTCTGCTCAGCTGACAGTTTTAATTGCCTAATGGTTTTCCTTTCATTGGCGCAAAACATGTATGCTTCCAGTTTTATTTTATAGGATTTATTGCACTTTTTTTTCCACCTCTTACATTTTAAGAACAGACATTTCTATGAACATACAATGTTTTCAATTTTGAATTTATTAGAAAATACCTCACTGGTGGTCACATTTCTGGAAATAATTCTCACAAACGTATGCTAGATTTATTCTTTTATCATCCTGATCTGTTTGTTGCGTGACTAAATTCGTGCACATTGTGTTACCCAGCCGGATGATATCGAAGGGAAGATCCGGGAGATCGTTCCCGCTGGGTTCACCTGCAACACTGACGACTTCATCTCGCTGCTGGAGAAGGATGCCAATTTCAAGCCCTTCGGCACCCTGCTTCACACGTACACAGTCCACAGCGAGGAGGCAGGAGAACTCACGTACCAGATCCACAAGGTACAAACATCACTTAAAGGGACAGTTCACCCAGGAATGAAAAATGCATATTTTTTCTTCTTACCTGTAGTGCTGTTTATCAGTCTAGATTGTTTTGGTGTGAGTTGGAGATATCCGCCGTTATCTCTCCAATATAATGGAACTAGATGGCTCTCGACTTGTGGTGCTCAAAGCGCCAAATAAATACATTTGAGCTCAACAGCAATGGTTACTCAAGATAATCCACACACCTTGTTGTGAGCAGTTTTTTTGTCTGGACTATTTTCTTTCTACCGAACTACACCGCCAACCGTATCACCGTGCAGAAGCATCGTGCTTGAGCTGTAATGTCAGCTAGCTCAGGTGAGCTAGCAGTATTGTATGCATAATAAAACATGGAAACAGCAATCAAATCAAGGCGGCGCTCCATTCATTCCTATGAAACCTGCTCAGTGGTGCATGAAGCCAAAAAAGCTCAACTGGCCCCACGAAACATCCCCGGATGAATGACGCTAGAGACGTCTGCTGACGGAGCCGGCTACATCCGGTTTAGCGCTCCGGCTAACTTGAATGGGGAGTAAATGATTCAGTCTTGCGGCTCTTCTAGACTTTCGAAATGTTATCAAACTGAATGGATCTAATCCTGATAGTTAAAGGAGTCATTTCGTGGGTGTTGTGACAATGAAAAAAAATTATCCACAGACTTATAGACGTCCCTCCTTTGGGCCCAATGGCATCACATGATGGCCGCCATAGTTGTAATACCACAGTTTGGCCATTATGTCACTTTCTGGGGGCCTGATCAGTTTCTTTCTGATAGTAAGAAAGTAGTTCCTACATGAAACTGCTCACAACAAGGTCTCAACAAGAGGCCGCGCTTTGAGTGCCATCTAATTCCATTATTTTTAATATCAGTTTGCAACTTTTTATAGTTGCTGTTACTCTTACTGATTTAATGGCAGGGACGAGATATAACTAACTATATTGGACATTTGTTGATGCTGTATATTTGCCCCCAGGCCGATATTACCAACCCGGGATTCCTAGAGTACCACGAGCGCCTGCAGACCTTCCTCATGTGGTTCATAGAGACTGCCAGCTTCATCGACGCAGACGACGATCGTTGGGACTTCTTTCTTGTGTGAGTGCCCTCCTTAATTGACATCATACCCCCCCTACACACCCTCCTCTTCGCCCACCCCTACCCTAAAGCCTTTATTGTGTCATTGAAAAACAAAGCCCCCCTTTGTGGCGCTTGTGACCAATTACCAGGCCAGTTTGATTATATTTCCCCCGTAGGAGAATTGTTGATCAGGCAAGAGCTTCCTTTGTGCCAAAAGCCCTTTTCAAATTTTTCAGGGGCAAGAGCTGAATTGAATACTGTTGTCTTTTGAAACACTGAACAATGTCTTAACAGTAAAAAGAGCCTCTGCCAGTGTTTTCTTTACCCTGGCAACTATTAATACTGACAATGGGGAAAATGGACTGAAGTGATTTTGAGGAGCTCAGTCCCTCCTCCAAACCCTTCTCTTCCTATAAGTTGCAGTACTCCAATTAAGTGCATAATGTATTCAGGTTGTAGCAGGTGTACCAATCGGGGCCTGGCTGCTCTAA
>JAOVVB010081831.1:0-13628 GCA_028570985.1 Heterobranchus longifilis
TCAGGTGGAGTCTCGGATGTTGCGATGTGCAGTCGGCTACAGCTGAAAGGTGGATCATCTGTAAGAGAGGGTCCAAAATAAGAAGTTTTACAGTCTGTAATGCATACCGGATACAGGTTGCAATGATAGTAGCAGCAACAGTAGAAGAAGACATCTGGCATCAAGTGAATACACTTACAGTTTGATATAAAATATATTATTTGTTATCATTACCAATAAACAGCACTGACCAATTTCAGAAGAAAGGCCCAATAACAAGAGTAAGCAAAATGAAATTGAATGTTTTTGTTTTATTTTAATTGCAGTTTTTCTAAGTGCTGATGGGCCACACAGAACCTTTCAGCGGGCTGCATCCGGCCGAAGTCCAGGTCTGCTTTAATACAACCCACAGGAGCGTTTCTGAAATTAGCGTCCCTACCTACATATGCAAAAAAAACCATTAAATTTGATGTCCTAAAATCGGACCTTCAATTAAATTAAATTCAAAGAACTGTATTCTTTTTTTTTAGGATGCGGCAGAAAATACAACTAAAACACACAGACACACATGTAAACAAGTTCAAAACACCCCCAAAAAATATACTATAGACTCAGTATTCATGATCACAACACCATTCAAATCACTGCACAACACCATAATCTACAATCTAATGAATATGATGTAAAAAAGAAATGTTATATGGTGTCTTAGAATAAACCAGAAATATGTGTGAAATTAACTTGGCTATGTTACTTCAGTTGTATAATGTATGAGCAAAAATATCTCTATTCTGTAGGGTCTTGGGATTAGCGATCCGTGATTTCATCAGGTCCAGTATGAAATATCTGAAGGAGGGAAATGTAGGTCATTCAGAACACTATCAAACAGCAGCACTCAGGCGGCGGCATGCAGGCCCACGTTTGTCTCCTGTATCTGTGAGGACATTCTCAACCGCCTGTGGGTATTTGTAATGACCCAGTGACAGCATTGCTCTGCTGGCGGCTGAGGTGCTCAACGAAATGAATAACTCTGACCAGCCAGGAGAGAAGGCGACTGTGTGTGTGTGTGTGTGTGTGTGTGTGTGTGTGTGTGCGTGTGCATGTGCGACTGTGTGTGTGTGTGTGTCAGTGGTGTTTGTGTGTATCAGTGGTGAGGAGTGGGGCTACATGTCACATCTCCTCAGACACTATAGCTCCAGTCCCCACCGGCTACAAACAATCTACAACCACCCAGAACCTCCCACAGAGGCTGTGTGCGCCCAATATGTGGCAGTAGCGCGAAAAATGTGTCTCTACGCTGTCTTGCTTGTCGCCTTGACCGGGCCACATGTTCCTCTGGTTTATGCCTCAAAGTCTGTGCCGTGCTGGGAACGCTGGGGAGACAATAAAATCAACCTTCAGATCCCATAGGGAGGAGATGGGAACTGCCAACTGTGTGCTTAACTCCCAGAAACACAGATTTACTTGCTTGTGCCCCGGTGTAGCTTTTTGGTGTGCTGTATTTTTCACAAACATAACATTTCTCCATAATGGATATAGATTCAGCATGATGCATATGAATTGTTCATCCGCACACATATGAATTATTCAACAGCGCGATTCGTTTTGCCCTTTTTTTTTGGGTTCAACATGCCCTGGAGGGCATAGGGGGAGGGAAGTTTTTGAAGTCCCACTCTGCTCCTGGCACATGTTCATTTCGTCTCTCCATCTCCTACAATAACATCTGAAGTTGTCTCTGCATCTATAGTTGGACAGAGCCATTCAAATCTACATGCAGTTAATGGACTTTTTGGCAGGAGTTGTCATTTTATAGATGCAATCCTGAGAGGAAATTACTTTGTTTGAGTGTCTGCTTTGCTAATCAGCGAGGTCAAACATCCATCTGGCAACTGTTTGATGTTTCTGCTTTGGTAAAATATGTATTGCTTTATCAGAAGTACAAGATTATTCAGAAGACTGGAGCTGTAAACTGGTGCTATGATTTGGAATAAATGTTTTATAGAATTGCTGAACATATAATTCATTACGCAGTATGATAGTGTAATTTGTTACAAGATTTTTCATTGTCTCAATGACTAGAAATGGATATCAACATTTCAGTTTGACTGATTGCGGAACATAATCGCATACAAAGCCCCTAAAAACATCTGTTTTCAAGAATATTCCTCTCATCAATTTCCTCACAAGCACAAACTTACAGAGCATTTTATAACAGACTAATGCTCAAAAAGTCTCTGAATGTAAATCAAGTCTGTTTAGCTCCATCCCCATTCGCATTCATAATTAATTCTAGAAGGGTATGTGTTGTGTTTTTCACGTAGGCTGTGTTGAGGAGGAGGCAGGGGGCCCGCTATCAAAAACCTTGCAGGATAGCAATCATTAGAACCTTAGCCCCCCTGGTAAGCAAGCCATGCTTCCTGTATAGGGCCCCAGAGGATTCAGTGTGCTAATTATTTACTGAAGCAGCAAAGACTATCAAATGAGACCCTGCGTCGAGTCTAACTGTGAGGGGGTACCCTGACAGTGTAACCTGGGTAACATGCAAATAGACGGAGAGAGGGGGAGGGCAAGGAAGAGAGAGAGAGAGAGAGAGAGAGAGGAAACACATGAGCGCATAATGGTCAGAGTACATTGGAGGAGTCGAGGTTCACTGGTGAGTCAGGAAAGGTGGGGCCACTGAGGGGCACAGCAGCAGAGTATTAGATTTCAGATGCATATGAATGACCAACTGCTGGCTCTGCTCTAGCTTTAGGGGGAAATTGCATGGACTCCCCTTGAGCTGAAGTTTTGAATCTAGATTACTGCCTGACTTAATCCTGTGGTGGGTAGGTAGGGGGTCATGAATGTCTGTTGTTGGTATCATTAAAGTGAAGACTTGGGGAATACTGAGATACCCCTCCTTAACTGAGTTTTATCACAAATACAATACCATGTTGTATGTGCCATGATCAGAACCAGCATACTCAATTATGCTGAGTTCCATTTTACCTCGGAAGTCGGAGCTGGGAATGACGTCACACCGGAGTTGACGGCGCTCCAGAACAAGTCGGAAGACCATTATTTAATGGGGTGGGGGAAGTGTGGTTTGCTGTAGCCAGGTTAGCCATTGTTAGCAACACCGGTTGGTTACAGTTTGCACAAACACAGAAGCAACATGCTATCAGAGAGAGGTTGGACAGTACTGTGTTTAATGAGACACAAATAAGACAGAAGTGCTAATGAACAATATGTTACTACAGCTTTCACTACTGTTGATGCACAGAGCAGCCATGCTGGATTTTGAGGTCGGGGTTGGTGACGTTCTACCGACTTTCCGAGTCGGAAATCCGACTTAAGGAGTTTTTTCAGACTTTTAAATGGAACGCACCATTAGAATTGTGCTCACTACCAGCTGAGGCTACATCTACATTACTACGTTTTCTTTTTAAAATGCATATCTTTTGCCTTGCGTACACATTACTCCGGCATTTCAGAGCCTCTAAACCAGAGAAGTTTGAAAACTCTGCTGAGCCCGTTTTAGTTTGAGAACTCCGGGGTTGTGGTGTACACACAGATACTGAGACCTTTGGAAACAATGACGCAGACACCCATGTCAGTCAGTCTTATCAGTTAGATAGGTCTACATGCCTTTTGTGATTTCATCCTTCTTGTGTATCTACTCCTTTCCCATTGCCATGACTTCTGACGATAGATAATGCACCAGCAGGGTCCAAAATTAGCCTTTACTGTCTTTTACTTTCAGTAACAGTTCCACATTGTTGTTGGTCCAATCAAAGAAATCTCTGGTTTTACTTTTCGTCATTGCTGTTCTTCCTTCATAGTATTTTCAGTTGTTATTATTATGATTTCCTATAATACATCAGTGATTTTCAACTGCTGCATCCATGTGCTTCCTGTTTACACCGGTACGCACATGCCCAGTGTACATGACCGGTCATGTGAGACGTGTCTTCAGGCGTGTTAATATGGACAGAGATGAGTTCAGATACGGTGCTAAGACGCTTGTATGGATGGAGATCGTTTTTGTTTTAAAACGCAGATTTAAAATGAAAATGTGGTCCTGTAGATGCGGCCTAAGGTTTTGCATCTCCCCAAAAATGATATGAGCTCACAGACAAACAGCCACATTCACACATTCACACAATCCCTGACTCCAAAAAACGGGGGAGGGGGTAATGCTGTGGTCTTAAATCCATGCATCTGGGCAAAAAGCCAAACAGACTCTCCTCAGCAGATACGCACATGCAATAAGAGAGCAGTGAGCTCTAATAATACACTATAATACACTCCATTTGATTAGAGGGCAACAACATTATCTGGTCTACAGCCACATATAAACACATATGGACGACTGGATTATCTAAAGCTATAAAAAATAAACCAAATGAATGTAACTTAATAAAAACACACACACTCATACTCTAATGTGGATTAAAATGTGACTTACCACTAACATGCTGCTACATTATGACCCATTATGACCCCGTTGGACTAACATAGTGAGCTTATGCCCTTTTTCTTATTGGAAAGTGCAAGGGGCTCCGGCAGCTGCTGTAAAGCTCAAAGATAAATATCGAGCATAGCGTCGCAATTAATTCCAAACAAGGTTATGTAAATCCTAAACTGACCGCAATCAGGCCAACAAACTTGCGGGAGTGCTCTCTAAACAGATGTCATTACAAGTTGGCTCTAATTACACCAAGCCCATTATTGTGGCGTTTTTGAAACCGAAAAGGCTCAATTTATTTTCTCTCACACATTGAGTGGATCACGCAGCACATATTGAACCCCAAACCTGCAAAATGTCACCCAGGACACTCCATTCAATTAATAGAATACTGCAGAGTTGTGTTTGAAAAGGGAAGCAGGTGTGCAACAGAGTTCCTGCCCTCTCAACAGATAATTCACATGACTGATACGCGACCTCCAGCAGCTCCCCACACAAAAAAAGTGACCTTCTCCCAATGAGATCTTACCACGTGTCAGAACAAATTCGGGGAGGAGTGATTGAACTGTTTGTTTCTGTGTCGACGAGACAATAGCACCGCCAGCTTAAACTGCTCTTGACAACCTGCTGTGTCTGCTTTCAGCACAGCAGCTCCCCCCAAAACTTCTATTCAATGTCTCATTGCCTTTGCTAAATAATGAAAAACTGCAATGAAGTTGTGAATGGAAAATTAGGCAGCAGCAGACCGTGCGGGTTACTTGCTCCCAGCTACACACTCATTATCTGTTACACCGCCTGTTTTTTTGTATCCGAGCCACATCAAGTTAAATCAGAGTTTAACTCTGGTTCATATGAACGGCTCTTTTTTTTTTTCCTCTCTATTCATTTGCCTCTCATCTCTCTCTCTCATTCACTCCTTTCCAATGTGTGCATGCACATGTGTATATCTGCTAAAACACCATGAGGGAATTGGGCCTTTGCCACCCCCCCCTTCTCACAAATGTGAGGGGATAGTAAATATCAGTGCAGCAGATGGGGCCAACGCTCCCTCCCGTACACTGGGAGGGCAGAGCAAATGGATAGCCATCAACAGCAGCAGGAGTCGCCCCAGGCCAAGACTGGAGTAGAGGACACATGGACTGGACTGTTACAAATTCTCCCTCACTATCAGCTAGTGAACATTAGGAATAAGTACTTAAAGGTCCCATATCGTAAAAAATGAGATTCATGTCTTTTTTTTTTTATTGTAAAGCACATCTAGGTGGCATATAGTGTGGAAGTATCAAAACCTGTCCTCTTATTGTTTTTATGTTTTTTTAATGATCAAAACACTCAATCCACAGAGAAATGCACACAGCCCGTATTCAGAAACTGTGCCTTTAAACGAGTCATCAGGACATCCGTATGGTTATGATGTCACAACTATACTATAGGTAGAAAGTGGAGTTAGTCATTCCCCGACTGCAATGACGGTGCAGAGACGCTGAGAGCGCAGATGTGGAAGACCCTGAAAAGTGGACCAATCAGACCAGACTGGGTTTTTATCGTGAGGAGGGCTTAAAGAGACAGGAGCTAAAACGGAGCGTTTCAGACAGAGAGTGAACAGGTATGACAAAAATAATGTTTTTTTTAACATTAAAACATGTAAATATATTCTAGTAGAAATCTAAAATACGAACATGAACCTGAAAATGAGCATAATATGTCCCCTTTAAAAAAATATATTTAAGATTTCATAGACAGGCATCCTAGAAAAATAAACATGTAGTTTTCTCATCTGGATTCATAAGATTTATATATTATATTTGTGGTCCAAACAGCTTTTTACCTGTTTGGATCATAGCACAGGGGACCAACTGCCAGTGTGTCATTTCAATACTCTGTCACACCGCTCGCAGGATCTGTAAAACACTGGCAGTGCCTAACAGCGTGACATGCTTGTGTAACAGAGCAGGAGAGGAGCTTGCTCGGACAGAAGGGGTGTCAACACCATCCCGATCTCCGACAGCAGATCCGGAGCAGATACCATAAATCCTGCCCACTCGTCAATTAACAGACAGTAAACAGGTTTAAATTTAGGCAAGCGCCGTTGTTATTGTTGTTATGAAACCTCCAGCATGGAGAGCATATATCAGTATTCCCAGAGCAATATTAGACAGCCTCCCACTGGGAGAAGAGGAGCACATGTGGATCAACGATGACACAACATGGAATCTTACTGCGCAGGGGCATAAGCTAAGCAGTGATGTAATGCAACTGAGCTCACTGGGTGAGAGTCAGTGCGGCGAAGAAAAAAACAAAAAAAACACATAACTGGTCTTATTATTACTGGAGTTAACATCAGTAGACTTAGACAGAGACCGGTCACAGAGGAAATTTATCTTTGAGCACTGAGATAGCATTGACATGTTTTAGATGTCCAATTTAAGTAACTTCAACAAACGGGGAGATCAACCTCCAGCCTTCAGTTCTGTGGCAGGGGTCTTTGTATAGGTGTCACGTACAGCATTTGACTGTGACATCCTGGGTTATATGAATGATTTAAACGCTCAAGGGATTGGAAATTACTTTCTTTTGTCGCCACAATATCCCCCCCGCTGGATCCCTAGGAGGAGGACGCTATCTCACTCGGCGTCTCCGGAGCATTCTAGATTTCCATTTATTTATTTAAGGAGGAAATAGAAGGAAATTTCAACGGGTCACTAATTTCATTTCAACATGTACCGGTGGCATTAGCCCTGAGCAGATATTTCAGAGGAACACAAAATCAATGTTGAGATTCTATTGGGAATAGCCCTGGAACCCATTAGCAACTTTGACCAATAGGTCAGGTAAAGTAATAGCTAGATAAATGTTTTATTACAGATTTGCAAACTGACTTAATGGGGGGGCTAGTACCTGTGCAGCCATGCATGGCAAATATTCATCATTAGATTCTATTGCTGTAATGAACACAAATCTCTCAGTGGCCGAGGCCTCTGGTTCTTTATATACGATCTGTTAAAGGTGGGTCTCTGTAAGCAGGCCTCGGAGGAGACGACGCTGCATCTGCGCTCCTCTGGAGGCACACCGTAGACGTTATCACTTTAAATTAATGGCTTGTTATGCTAATTGTGTTTTACATGACATCATATGTGGCTGAGATGTGTTATACTGTTGTTCATCTATTCTAATAAACAAACTGTGATATCAGTACATACAGTACACACACATACTGTTTATTATTATTATTAATATTATTATTACTACTACTACTACTACTACTGTATTATTAGTATTTATCAGTTGTATATTCTTGCTCTTTGCATTACTAAATATTGTTGACATGGTTGCTGCTTTTGCACTGAAAATATTTTTGTGTTTGCATCTTAAAAGCTGCATTTTTTCCTGTTGTACAACATGCTTTGGCAATACTATGTTTCAATATCATGCCTATAAAGCCTCTTTGAATTTACAGCAGCTACAATTGTGCCGATGACAACATCCTTGCAGCTCAGTCTGAGTCATAAACACAATCAGCTCTGGTGGTGCAAAATCAAGTAGTATCATGATTATAGTGTATGCATCCATTCTGCTTTCCACTGTATATTTTAATGCACTTCTATTTATGTTTCTCAGTCCTCGTCAACCACTACATCCCTACTGGTTTTGTGTCCTACCAGCTATTTACTTTGATTTATCTGAAATCCCAGGTGGAAATGAGGCACTAAGCGGCAAGAGAGAAGAGCTGTGCGACATTACTATTCGCACTGACCTACTGCCCCTGTTCCCCATACACATTTAACTACTGACATGAAGGATTACTGGATTTTTAGAGTTTATTTTCACATATGAATTATGTTTTTGAAAAAGACCCAGAGATTAAACACTATCTGTCTGGAATAAGTGCCTTTGTTTATCCCTGAGTGAACATATGTCACATTTAGACGTTTTTTCAGCCCTCTGTTCGCACAGCTCTCGGCCGTTGTGTGCTGGGCAGAGTGCTACTTTTCTGAATGGAAGCCAGACAGACTGAGAGCTCCCACACACTGCGAGCAGCGGCTCCTGTTTCCAGCTCCGTCTCCAAGGGGACCACCAAGCCCACCAATCACATCGCTCAGCACAGGCAAGCGGGCAATTCAATTTCTTAAAGCCGCAGTGTCCGTTTTAAGGGGGCGGCGTTGTGAAAGAAAGTTCAGCAAAAACAAGGACAGTAAAGCACCTCAACACTGCAGTTTAAAAGTTTCCTTTTTTTTCCTTTTTATTAAATGTGAATTCACATGTTAGTTTGAGCCCATCCATTTTCAGAGTATCCGCCTACATACAAAATAGGCATCATTCTGTCATCACATCCTTTGCAAACGCAACAAATAACACATTTGTGTACATATATTCACAAACTGAAAGGACAGTCGATGGTGGTAGGTACTTATTTATTAAAAGATGAGTCAAAGACAGATTCACACTTGGAATGTGAAGTAACTACTGCCTAGAACTTCCAACAAAATGTCTTGGCATATAATTAGGTCATATTCCAAAACCTTTTTATCAAACAGACTTCATATGTAAGACCCACATAAAAATAAACAATATCTGCTTTTTTTTAAGTGCAAGAAATAAAAAATACAGGTTTATGGTTAATGTTTTAAAAAAAGAAGGCAGTCTTCAGTTTTAAAATAAAGTTTCATTTCATGAAACAGGACTATGGAATGTTCTTTTTTGCTTGCTTGTTAAACTAATGCCAGACCACCACTGTATCAGACTATATGCCCTTCTGCAATAACTCTGTTTTCCCTAATTTTCAGTCAGATTCTGTTTGGTGTCAGATATGCCCATTATGTGTCAAATTACATTCAAATTGTGATATCAATCTGTTGATATAGTATGCATCACACCATGAGGCCATATTATAGTGTTTTGTATCAGTTCCAGCTGATTTGTTTATTTTTCTGCCCGGACAGGCTTCAGCATCATAACATGAAATGATGTTGACAGTGCACAAGTCTGTTTTTCCATCACTTGCTACAATTGTTGATGGTCTGTATCTTAAGAGTATATATTGCACAAAAAAATGAGAGGGGGGAAAAACAGTATGTGCCATAAAAAATACCAAAATCCAGTTTCACACCTGCGATTGGGACCCATCCACATATCACGAGTATGATATACATAAACTCCTAACTTTACTATATTACAGTACATATACAATCTTGAAACTAGTTCCAGCTCTGAGGTATGTGTTCCCCATGATGCCATTGTATCGTCTACAAATACTCAACAAATCTGCTCTACAACTGTACAAAACCTAGTTTGAAATCACAAGGCATTTTTGATGCAAGTTTTAATTTAACTTAATCCTTAAAACCAGGACTCCCTTGCATGCTAAAAACAAATGATAAAGGGAAGAAGTGCCTGAAACTCACTGAAAGCACAGTAAGAACATTCCCTTTTAACTGTACAAAAATATGCCTGAAAATATCTTACTTTTCTTTTAAAAAGATGAGGTCTGTTATGTATCAAAATGTTTCCCTCCACACCTGTATTCTGCAGAGGTTTAGGCTGCTTTTACCAAACCAGGAGGTAAACTGAATCAGTTACAAAAAACAAACAAACATTTGCGGCATTTAGAAATTACATAAACCGTTTGTAAAGTAACATCCTGAACAATTGTCAGTTCACAGATTTGCTTTGAGTCAGTCCACAGTCCGTTTTTTAGCTCCCTGCAGTTTTTTATGTTTTAAGAGGATAAGATGCATAGAAGTTCACGTATTTTTCCCTTTGTGGTCCGTTTAAGCTGAACAGTAAAATGCAGACCTACCGGGGGAAAAAATCCATAAAACCCTGTCATGCTGCCAGAAAAAAAACGTCTGCAGACTTTGCTTTTTTTTTGCTACCAGCTTCATAAGCATCTCATTCCTCAAACCTCACCTCGCCTCCTTGGTCCTCCACCTCCCTCCAGGACCCTTCAGAAAACCCACAGGAGGCCGGGCTAGGGGACAAACCTGACCAGGACACATATATAATTTACTTTCTCCCTTCTCTGTTATTACTAGAGCAACTTTTTTTTTTTCAGTATGTGAAAACCAGGTCGGAAAAGTTCGCCTCCAGCCAGTCCCCGGCAATCATCTCACTGAGTTCTGGCGTGCAATAGTCTGGGAATTCAAAGTGAGAGCCCAGGCTGCCCTCACTGAAAGAGTCCAGGTCCTTATCCACAAGAGACAGGGAGAGGTTTCCTGAATTGGGGTTGCCCAGCTCCGAGCCTGGCGCGCTGGGGGCGAAATTTAAACTAAAGTCAAACAGCAAATCGTCCGCGTCCTCGCCGGAAGAGGAGCTGCTGCTGGAGGAGGAGGAAGAGGAGGAGGATGTGGAGACCGACCTGGAGGATGCTGGTGAGACAGAAGCAGCGTGCAATGTGCTCTGCTTGGTAATGTTTTTGATATTGTAAAAGAGTCTGTTGTTGTTCCGCACTTCTTCGTACATGCTCGTCCCCTCGGACTCGGCCGAGGAGCTCAAAGTTGGGCTCGCGGGAACTTTGGCTACATTGTACGGCCTCCGGCGCTCCTCGTCCCCCGCCTTAATCCCTATCATCCGGTAGTCGTCCTCGTACTCGTCGTCATCGTCCTCGTCGGTGAGCTCACTTTTCACAGTCTTTGTAACTTTTAAACTGGGAAACACACAGTCATCCCCGTAGCCGTGAGAAGACTTGGGGCCGCTCTTATTAGTCTTTATCTTTGAACACTTCTTGCTGGGAGTCTTTGCAATTTTACCGCACTTCTCCGGAGACGGTGCTGATGATTTTGAACTGTCGAGCTTTGGTTTTTTCTTGGGTCTGTACTTGTAGTCGGGGTAGTCAGCCATGTGTTTTAGCCGCAGCCGCTCGGCTTCTCGGATAAACGGGATCTTTTCGCTGTCCTTGAGCATCTTCCATCTCTTCCCCAGGCGCTTGGAAATCTCCGCGTTGTGCATGTCCGGCGACTGCTCCATGATCTTTCTCCTCTCGATTTTCGACCACACCATAAATGCATTCATGGGTCTCTTGATGTGACCGGTGGCTGTCTTGCACCAGTCCGGGTTTATCGCTACGGGGCTGCACGCCATAAATTCACTCTCCTCCGAATCCGTAGCCTCCCTGGACATGCTCCCGTCCGTCTCGCTGTTGTCTGTGTGCTGCACCATTGTCCTCCTGTTTCAAGTCACTTTGTGTCCGGACGCTGCAGTGTCTATCAGCCAAGACGGCTCAGCTCTGTGTTTGCGCCGGTTCGTCCACGTCCACTGCGTAATGTATAGTCTCAAGCTCTGCACTCTTTCCAGAGTTACAAACTGCCTTCTTAACTAGTTATCAGCTTTTTCATGTCCCCTGCGTCACGCGCAGCCATCCAATCAGGTCCCTTCCACTCCGCCCAGCAGACTCCATCCAAGACTCCCCTTAACCCTTTTATTCCTCCCTCCCGAGCGCTCATTGGAGTGGAGGTGGGGATTTGTGGTACACAGTGTCTGGGGCAACACGCCGGGCGAGACAGGCATATTAAACACACAGTTAGCACTATGCGCTCCTGAGACGCACATTACGCACCAAAGCGCACATAAGACTAACGTCTATTCCCTTATTTTTTAAAAGTGAAGGGAGAAAACACGTAAGAGAAGAGTTTATTCTCCAGACAGATTTGCAGATGTGTCTGGAGGAAAAATATGTAGGCTGTGATAATTTGCTTTTCCCCCTCTCCCTCAGGTTGGATACTGAAGGTGGCGCTTGGACACTGTTGCAGGCGCGTGGATGCGTCGGTGCCTGTCTGCTGTAGAAGGATGCATTTTAGCAGCTGGTAATGGCTTTAGAGGAAGACTCGATGCTATCATTAACTTTAGTATAACCTCGTGCATTTCAGAGATATCTCTGAGTGGCTGAGTGTTTTTTTTTTTTGGCATGGTTTCTTTCCTGTTTGTGTCTGCATTTGAATGGAGGAAATAGGTCAGTAGCACATTCTGCTTTATAGATGTTTGTTGTGTTTGAGCACCCAAAACACATCTGCAGCAGCCCACAGATCATCACTGATAAGAATTTTGCTCCATGGAAACATACACACAGATCATTTATATAATTGTAATAACAATTCCCTATCAAACAAAAATGAAAAGCCAGAATCTTAAAGTAGAAACACATGCTATGATTTCTTATCCATTTGGATTAATGCTCGTGTAGTACAGTATAAAGCATGCAAGCAAAGCAATAACACTCATTCAGATGGCAACATTTGGCTGTGCAGCCCATACAGCCATGCATTGGATAGAAGGCTCCCTGCTGAGATTGCTGTGTCAAGAGGCAGTGTAGCATCTATAGCTGGCGTCTCCTGCAGCCCCCCCACCCCCCTGGCTCTGGGTGGTAGCCAGCAGTGCTATTGGAGGCTGGGGCGATAAGGCGTCCTGCTTTTTTCTCTCTGCTTCGTCCCCTAGAGGGCAATCACTTACCCTTTTGAAACCCTCCCCCCACCAAGCCACCGTATTTTCCCCAGCTGGGGCTTAAGAAGTGTCTCTACTGATACAGAAGAGAAGCGGCTAGAAAGGCAGAGAGAGCATAGCAGGGAGAAGGAAAGGGAAAAAGAGGCACACAGGGGGAAAGAAGACAAGGCTAAGGAGACTGTGAGGCAGTTTGAGGGAGAGAAACGCTTGGGCTCTTGCCTTTTCCACCCTCGGAGCAGAGAGGCAGCCCCCTGTCTGTCTGCGTCTCTCTCTCTCAGACAGAGATAGGGCTGAAATGCTTTATCATGACCACCCTGTGCTGATTAAGCCTTATCAGATATATGTGTCGGAGCAGCAGTCTCAGGAGGATGGCGCATGCACATGCATGTTTTACAGTCAGCCTGTTTTTTTCCTGATGGATTCATTTGAGTGGTATTTGATCTTCTGATCAGTGCAGACGTGGGCAGAGGAGGTTATTTCAAATGAACTGATAGCATGGTATCATATATATGAATAATTTGCAAGCACTTATTGACTGCATATCTGTCTGGGATTCTCGGAAAGTGTCCATGCAAGTCTGATATTCCACCACGGAACAAGAGAGCTGAACAACACTTATTCTTCTGTTCTGAAAAGGGTACTTATTCCTCAATAAAATCATTTATTAAATATTGATCAGTCATATCAAAATCATAGCCTTACCTGCAGTATGCTGCTTGAACCGTTTTTTGCTACCCTTGTCTATACTCGGGCTTCAACTAACAATTAT
>JAOVVB010081858.1:0-13627 GCA_028570985.1 Heterobranchus longifilis
TCGCCCAAAGAGTCATACTATAGCCTTTGGTTTTTGGCCAAAAATCCAAAATTTTCAAAATGCCTCATATTCGAGTACGTTGTCTTAAAAGGCCTCCAAAATGCACAGCACAGTGTGTTTTTGCAAAGAAATCCAAAACGGCAGAGTTTCGTGTATCATCAAAGATCTCACAAAAACGCCATACTATAGCATGTGGTTTTTGGACAAAAATCCCAAATTTTCAAAATTCCTCATATTGTAGTATGTTGTATAAAAAGGCCTCCAAAATGCATAGCATAGTCTCTTTTTGCAAAATGAGTAAAATATTAATTACATTCTCTAAAATGTGAAGACAGCAGAGATCAGAACGGAGCTACTGTCCACTTCTGTTTCTCTGTGTATATTTTACGTATTAGGAAATGCAGTCAGCATAGTAATTTCATTGATTATTTCAGAAGCTGCTTAACGTAAAGTATTACATATTTTTAGTATTAGTGCATATTACGTATTCATATTTTACATCCAGTAAAAGCACATTTTTAATACTGAGTTTTAGAGAATTTACTGACATCGTACAGGAGCATGTAAACCTTCAACTGATCTTAAATGGGACAATTGTAGGAGCACCCAACAGTAATGTAATCCTCGATGGTGATACAGGGCATTGTATTGGTACCTCTACCCTATTATTTACAACTTTTTAATAATGTTGGGGGGAATTTTAATGTTGCAAATATTCATTTTTTATTCTGATACATGCATGTATTACTGTGTTAGGGAGAGCTTTAGATAGCTCTTTAGGATATAAAATTCAAACTTGTCCATAAATATAAAATACAGCAGCATCACAAGACTTGGCCTCCACCAGCAAGATTTGTTAATATTTATACAAAAAAACATCATATTTCTGTAATGATTCTTTTTCTTTTGCTACTTGAGTATATTTTAATGTTAATAGCTGATGCGTTTATTTTGCTGTGAGTGAAATGAAAATCATGTACTTGTAATTTTTGATAATTTATGTATTTTATTTGATTATGAATTAATTATTTCCTCCATCACAACTGCTAGCAATCTATCAATCGGAACATAAAATGTCATGTAAAATAAAATTAACAACAATAAACCACGCATGAAGCCGATGAGGCTGGGTAAGATCAGTATGCTTTAATAATAAGATATCAGTGCAGAAACACATAATTGTTATTGGGTTAAATTCCCCATATAGTAATAATATAGTATAGATACTATATGATAATAATAAGATCAATATGAATTTTTAGCACATTAAAAAAAATGCAGAATCAGCTACTATAACTGTACTGTATGACATTGACAAAAACAGAATACAAAGAGCTGAACATGGATCCCATAAGGAAAAACAAAAAACCTTGTTGTCACACAAGACAAGATGCTGAAATTATCTTTAAAGAGGAAGTGCAATGAATGAGTGGATTTACTCCTGAAACGCTTTGTCACTTTTGTTTTGGGGGAAACCCTTCAAGCAGCACAGTATGTTGAGCACTAGGACTGGTGAGAAGCATTCTAGGGTTTAAAGAGATAGTTGAAGCCCCGCCCATTTTTGGGTTAGCATCTGTGTTACTAGCATTTGCTTTTTCTCTCAGAGAGTTGTCTTTATTCTGTCGTTCTGAATTTTCCTCAGGTTTCCTACCCATATTCTAAGACAAACTAAGATCTACTGTAACACTTCTTCATTTTAGCACTACAGCACTACACCTCCTTAGAAGATTTAAGACTCATAGAGGTGTATTTCATAAATGCTGACAAAATAAGTTGTTTTGTCTTGATTAAAATGACTAGGTGTATACATTTTACATTTTCAAACAACAGTTTTTAATTGTCTGGCCGAAGCTAGTGGAGCAGAAGCTAAAACGGGGGCGGGACTTACCCTCTGCCTAGAATTTTCTTTTTAAATCGACTTCCATCTAGCCAACTCTTTCCACATGCATTAACACAATTTAGTTCAAATCTCATCTGTTGCTAAAAAGTCCAACTGAGGTGCTGTTCTTTTTCCATGTCTATGTTTCAGAACATTCTCCAAAAATTAACATGATCCTACTAATAGGAGTAGCTCAATTTGCATGCTTTTCACATTGAAATAGGAAGAACCTCCAATTTGAGCAATGATAACAATGCCCTCCTGTCTAAAGTAATTGCTTATCTTGCGAGAAAACAAATTTTGGCTTTTGAGTCTTAAAAGAAAGTGGAGAGAGGGGGGATGAGAGTAAAAACAGATGAGTAATATGTTCAGTGGAGGAGTTTAGAGATGTGCATCAGTGGACAGGCTGAGCAGGATGTATCTTTCTTTATGTGTCACTCAACTCAACATCACTTATTTTCATATGTCCCTCATAACTGTTCAAACTGTTTCTCTGCCCACATCCCTTAAAATATCAATATCAATATATATATATATATATTTGGACTCTATTTTCATCAACATTTTAGTCATCAATTTGGCGAGTCATTTCAGCTTAGATACTGTAATTTACTCAAACTGCAGATTTGGTTACAGCCTTTCCAAACATCTGAATTATCACATCACCTGCTTGTAAGAACTCCATTCCTGTGGTCTCAGCAATTAAGCAAGACCAAATAATGTGATTGTAACTGGTAGAACTAAGGGCTAAATCCATGAAAACAAAAGCTCTAAAATTATGCATTTTAAAGCTTCTGTGCACATGTGCATTTCTTAAATCAAACTGTATGTTTGATGCATGTTGAGCCACTATTTATCAAAATAAACGTCAAGGAAATTTGGTTTGCAGAGTGACAGTAATGGACTGTCAACATGTCAAGCAATCAGCAAAAGCAAGAAACTGACTTTGTTGGACACTGCTGCTCTGACCAGAGACCCTCCCAGGATAACTTTTACTGTACAGTCAAATCTTTTTCAACTAAACCCAAAAACCCACAAGCAGCTTCATCCGAGCTGGGGAATCCATTCCCTTAAAAACCTTTCACAAATTTTGACTCATCAGCACCAGGGGATCTACAATGGGTTATAATAAGGTTCTACTTTAATCTAAAAGGCTTCTATTGTATGTTCCCCGACTAGGCTGCTGCTCTATCTGGATCCAAATGAATGTTTCAGATGAGGCTATCAAGGAGCTTCTTGACTAAAAAACCTGAGGGGTTACTATGAAAATCATCCCAACTGTGACATTGTATTCCCAATGTACAAAAAGGTAAGTGTACCCAACAAATGCACAGCTTCTACTGACAATGAACACTGGTTAACAAACACAGTTAAGGTGTTAAGATACAATGTCAAGTTAGGATAGTATTCAATAACACACCCCAGAGTCAAAGGAAGTCATCTACAGGTTGCAGTAGGGAACAAACTGTGTACTTGAAGGGCAAACTCAGTATGTGTTGAGACCATAAGGCACATTATATGGATTAAAATGAACTTTAAAGAAAATGTCAGCATGACATAAAGTAGAGAACATCAAAATATAGTGTTATTGGATCCAAGACAGATAATACAAGTTCTAAAATGACATACATGGTCTATGAAGCACCATTGCGTTTGTATATGCAACTTGAAAAATATGTGATTAATTATGTGGAAACTTCGCCTTTACAATATTCAAAATGCTACATATCTGAAAAGTGAAACTGATATTCATCTTTAATCTGAACTTTTTTTAACTGTAATTGTTTTATTTTAACAGCCTTAAAGCAAGAACAAAAACAGCACTGCCCAACCAACAGATTCAATAGATACTTTAGGGATATCATATTTAATGATAAAACTCTGGAGAACAAAAAAAAGAAAAATTCCACAACACAGAAACAGCACGAGAGGAACCAGCACTGCGAGGGATCTGATCCATCTGCATCTACAGGTGTAGATAAGGACAAAGTACCAGAACACATAAACACTAAAAACACCATCTTCAACATTAGTTTTGTCTTTTTAAATACATAACGTAGATGTGAACAAAGCTCTATAATTCATACTCTTAAGTGGTCACCACACAAAGACGATTACCTCAAAAAATAGAGTGAGTTTAAGAAAAATGCTTTGAGAGTACAGGAAAGGAGAGAACAGAGAAAAAATGGTGAACTTGATTTCACAGATAGCATACTGTCTGAGATTACTGACATCATTTGCATTTACAGTTTCTAGTTTGAAAATAAAAACTCTGACCTGACTACTAGTTTGTGTATTAGGACAACTAATAATATTTTGTATCAAAGCTTTCTAATAGTGACAGCCACTCCACATTGTGAATTACAAGAAAAACTGGCCATGTCCTAATCATAAATAATAATACATACACTCCCCTTTCAAGTCACTTCACAGGCTGCTGTACTGCACTGAAACTAAGGCTGCTGCTATGTACATATGTATAATGTGAATGGATAAGTGATTATGCAGTTGCTGCTGTCATCTGAATTTACACTGTCTAGCTTATGGGGTGGGGTGCAAAGAGGGAAGGGGGAGCCCTTCTTCATCTAAATGCTAAAGTGGCCTTTTTTAATGGGACACTTTAAAGCTTCATGTTTGCCCTAATATCACAGCAAAGGGGCAACTGAGGTTACTAGAGCTGCTCAAGTAATCACTTTTTTGGCTCTGAGGAGCCCAAAATACAATTCAAGCAACTCAAGTGGCACTCTGATTGGCCCCTGTGATTGGCTCAAATGCCCTTCACCCCCAATATACTCCAGATAGATTAAAGTAGCATACCAGTGACTTTGCCCATTTACTATAAATCTCACATACTTTACATTACAGCTAACCAGTCTGCAAACCATGTTGCTGTGGTTTAAACATTTGTTTCTACCATTCCAGGCAGACATTGTTTTCTATTCATTTCTGCACTATGTGAAAATGAATGACAACTTTCAAAGTTACATTTCTAAAATCTAAAAAAAAAAAAAAAACACATGTAAGCTTAGCTGCTCAGCTTTTACATGTACAGTTGTATGCATTTATTTTTCATGTATGATAGTAATCTGAATATCTCTGGCTTTTGGACTGATGTCAGATTTTGAATTGCTACCTTGCTAGCAGACATTGCTCACTATTTTCTAATACAATTAATCCCCAAAAATAATTGACAAATTAATTGATAATGAAAATAATTGTTAGTTGTATCCATACAGTGTTACAATGTCTTTAGAATTATGAATTAAATTAAAACAATCAAGTAATGCAGAGCAGACTTCTCAAATCAAGTTGCTATTAAACAGCATTACCATGCACAGATAATGTAACTTTGATAAATGTTCAAATGTGTGCTGATTGATTTTCATTCTGCACAGGAATGAATGGAAACCAATGGTAGAAAAAAACAACAACATAAAACAGCATAGTCTGCACATAGTCAGCAAAAAATATACTTGATCTGTAGTTAAGAAGCCTTAAAACACTTATGGTCTACTAAGGGCAAAAATTTTAACTGAAAGTGAAATTTGCATGCAGGAGAGGTGTCCCCCTTCATCCCTGCCCCTTAGATAGCCTGTGCACACCACTGGTTTTAGTAGAGTACACGTATTGCAATATATGTTTATTAGTGTGTCTGTGAGTTAGACACAACAAATAAAATAATCTGGTAAGTAGAGTAAGAATATGAAAAAAAAAAAAATGAGGAGAAACAAAGCTGTATTGATATTGTAAAGTATCCAGTTGATTTGGATTAAATACCACGGTGAGATCTGAGAAAAGCTAAAATGTATCAGTTGAATAACAGAAAATTAGTCTAATTAAAATAACTAAAATAATATAATGCATACGTCATTGAAGTTGACGCAAACAGAAGTAATGTTACTGTGAACTAGTTTATGTTGTGAGAATCAGACTCCTGAATTTGTTGTGTAAACAGAGCAGATGGTGATGTTACAGTGACTCAGTTGGGATGGATTCAGGCAAGAAACAGGCAGGTTGCTGACTGTATACATGTGTCTGTAAGTGGAAAAGGCTTGAACTGAGTTGGGTATAATTTTTATTCAGATTCTGAGAATCTTTTGAGAATTAAATTAAACTTAAATCTGACAAAAGAAAAAAAAAACACCTGTCTTAAGTCGACTTCCTATTATGAAGAAGTGTTTTATGATAATAAAAAAAAAGACAAATATTCTCTGTATTGACATGTACAAGTTAAATGTTGTTTTTACATGAATTTGTTGTCCTAAGATAGCATTTGGGAGCTGTATCTTTTCAGTCTTCTAAAATGCTACATTTATATCTATACTGCTGTGATTCAAAAGTCATCTATTTGGGGGAATTGATGAGCGGAATCAAAGTGCATGCTTTGTAAAGAATTCTTGGTTGTTATAAATTTTTAAAATAGCTACAATTTATATAGCTACAATGTATACCTAACTCTTCCTTGATGATTTGACTGCAACTAGGAAAGTGGGCTGTGTCTAATTGCTGGTCAAATACACAAAATGAAAGAACACCGTGTCCAGGTAGTATGATATGCTCTGAGCTAAATGAGTTAGCTTATTTAAAAAAAGGTAGGTCTGGGAACTGAGCTGCATAGAGTTAACATCAGGGTGTAGGTCTGTGATGGAGACTGGGCCTGGACAAGACACAGGTTTGAATCCCATGCCTATATGTAACCTGCCCATAGATTCCCACCTTGCTAAGCCTTAGCAGAAAACAGCTGTTTGATGTTGATGTTTGGGACAGAGCTGGCCTTTAAGACAGGTTGTGTGTCTGAATCCCCCAGCTATTAATACCCCTTTTACACCTTATAAGAGTTCAGCCGGTGTTTCTGAAGAGACACACTCAGACGTTTACACGAAACCCAATGACCAGCGATAAATCCCAGTGTCAAGACTTTTTGACACAGGTCAGACATAGTGTTGCATTGTTTTTAGTTTAGTTAGTTAATTGTCCCGTGTTGACCTTTTTTCATCAAGTGACCCATGTTATCCTATATGTATGACTCATCTAGGTGGTTGCTTCAATGCAGGGCACACTAGTCTTCAACCTGCATCTGATTTGAGTTGAGAGCTCATGAGAAAAGGGGTGCAAGTGGCATGACCCTGTCTCAGCTTGTTTAGATGGTCTAGGTACAGAACTATAAAGGGACAGGGAACAGGGAAGTGTGGGGGCTGAGTCATCCAAGCTAAATAAGGCAGGATGTGGTTATGCATACCATTCCCTATAGGTAGTTTAGCCTCAGGACTCCCAGAAGGCCCACAGGTACGAAGGGTAAAGAAAGGCTTAAGTCTCAAGCTGGGAGTAGGTCCAGGTCTATAGCGGTTTTGAATCTAGGGCTCTAGGTGGCCTGGTCCAGGGCTCTCAGCAGGTCACAGCCCTGGAGGAGGTGCAGGTTGCCCTGTAGTGGGACATTGACCTCGCAGTCATAACGGGTCAACTCTGGCAGACAGGAGGGCTCAAATGAAGGGCCCAGCAAACGACTAGCAATACCTAGAAAATGACAGAAATAGAAAGAGCATTGCAAAGTTCTTTGTCATATGCACAACAATTGCCATCGCAATTCAATTATTAGTTCTCAGTCTCCCTCCCAACAATGGGCCTTGTAAGAGCTCATAATGTAACAATGACGCATAATGTAACAACGATGCATAATGTAACAAAAAAATTTAATAAAAACTCATAATGTAATAACTGGTCGATAATGTAACAAAATGCTGAGCACATAACGTAACAACTTTTTGCGCATTATGTAACAACTTATTACATTTTACGTTGGTTATTACATTATGAAGCAAACAATATATTTATGTTGTAATGTATGTTTGTAATAATGTTATTACATTATAGAGTGAGTCAATAATTGACGGATTAAAGGAGTAATTGCTTCAATGTCGAGTGTAGTCTGCAATGCTGACATGAATTGAGATGATGGATAATTGATGAATTGAATAATTGATGAATTGAATAATTGGTTAATTGGATGATTGGTTAATTGAATAATTGAATGATTGAACAATTGGTTAATTGATTAATTGAATTATTGATTAAATGAATGATTGGTTAATTGAATAATTTAATGACTGGATAATTTAATTGAATAATTAAATGATTGAATAATTGATTAATTGAATGTAAAATCTATTGAAAGTGTTTATATTGCAGACTACACTCTACATTGAAGCAATTACCCCTTTAATCCATCAATTCATCACAATACCAAGTTGCGCAATAAACATATCGCGAAAGACACTCAGGGATTTTTGAGTTAGTTGAAAGAGAGTATCGGTAGAAAACTGCTCTTCAAAATGACTTTTTGTGTTCAATTCAATGTTCAATTTGTTCAATAAAATGTCCTTTCAGTTTTTTTTAATTCAACAAGCAATGTGTTGTATTTTAGCAGAATCCTGAAAACAGCAGAAAGGCAGAACTGATATACTGATAAACTATTTATCGCAATATCGTTATCGCAATGTTCAACAATGTTATCGCATATTCTCCTCATATCGTTTAAAATACCCAAGGTCTAAAAAGTGTGTTGTAAAAATGTTGTTTAAAACTGGATAAAAAGCTAATTTATGACCACGTCACCAAAACACACGTACCGTGTCCTTGATTAAAACGACAGATTTCTCTGGGTTTGAACATTGTTGGAAACATTGTTACACAACTCAGCAACATATAACATAGATCTAGTGGTTTTCAGACATTTCAATGCAGATAGTGATATGTGTTAAATGGAGCAGCAGGTGGCGATGACGACGTGACCTGTGTTTTTCCTGTGCTGTCAGAATGTTGCAGCATGGACAGCTGATGACCTGCTGTGAAGCTGACGAGCATTAGGACTCTGTAGACACTTGAATGGATGACGCGGGAAACGCTTTGGTCATTAGCAGCAGCAGCAGCAGCTTCCTGGAAACGGGGGCCAGTGTTGCTGCATGTCAGGATGTCACAACACAGAGATGTCAGAGTCGGTCACATTATTGAGAGTAGAGCCGGACAGATGAAGCTGGGCTCCGCGACCTCCAGTATCTGACCCCATCTCTCCTCCTCCTGTCAGACCTGTTCCCTCGGTACCATCCAGGACCACCCACCTCCTCTTATTTATTATCAACTACATTATTTATTCAGGAGTAGTTCACTGACTTGTGCTTGGCTTTGACGTAGCGGCGCCTTGTGGAGGGTGTGTGTTTGTAGTTTTCCTCAGTCCTGAGTCTGAGCTGCTCACATGAAGGAACTTTTTTTTTTTTTTTTTTTCCTCTTTCACCTCCTGAACCTTTTAAGAGATTTTAAACTATAGGAACATTTGATGGATACACCCACTTGAAGAGTATCTTTTAAATGGAAAAAAAATATATATACGTTATCTTGTCTTTTCTTTATGCAGAGTACATTTTATAATTTCTTTCCTCCAGCTCTGCTGCTTATAGCCAGAGAAAGAATAGTATTTGACGAGCATGTTGCGTAGGATTGCACAGGACGTTTTACACGCGGCGTGTCCTGTAATATATCTGTTAAAATATGTCGAGTGGTCGGATGCCTTCGGAGAGTATACAGCAGCTGATGTGTGGAAACCTATAGAGGATTATCTGTCAACCCTTACCTCTGCATATAGATTATCCGTGGATTTGCTCTTTATTTTGCCGTCACATCTTTGCTCTAGCTTTATACTATTTTGCTCTTTATTTCTGTTTCCATTGCAGCCTGTTGCCATCTTTCCCTGAATACAAACGGCAGTCTTCATATGACTTTCAGTTGGTTTAGTTGTTACATGTTCTAAGTTTAACTTATCAACATGTTTGGTTTTTTTTTATTGACTAAAAGTGGAGATATATAACATTTAAAGAGACACTCCTTTATTTCTTACTGTACCCAGCAGAGCTGTTTTAAAAGATGAGGCTGGTGTTGTTTCATATTGTCAACAAATCCAATGAAAAGACCGGAAACAACAACGTGTTGGTCTGTTTGGTCCTACTGAAGATGTAAATCTTTAAAGACTTTCTCACTGTAGTTTTGAACAAAAGTTACTCAGACAGAAGGAAATATGGGGACTATTTTTAGCGACGGATTAATACACATTTGGTGCTGTTGTGAGGAGGCCTATTCGGGGCAGCAGGGCGGCGTATGCGAGTCAAAATAAACTAGTGTGTGTGTGTGTTCATGGTAATGAAGGGTCATGTTACCCATTCTCCACTTGCACAATGCAGTTTGATCTGTTTTACGACCTTATTATTTGTTATTATTATTTGAACCTTTGTTGCTTCTCACAGTTGTACATATTATTAATAATACTGTTATTTGTCGTTCATGTTTGTATATAGTTGTTTTAGCATGTACTTGGATCATTGTGATAATCACCTCAGTGTCTTTATAGCAAGGTTAGTCAGTCAGCTAAAATGAAGAAAAGCAGCATTAAGTTTATGTGTCAGCGCTACAGAGTTTTGCTCAGTCTCTCTTTGCTTTTCATCGATTATATTCTTTGTTCATTTTTAGCAGCTCTTCCAACAGCGAGTGTGAAGAAGTGCCATAGAAACCTCACGCTAAGCTACGTTAGCTGTGAAGATCAGGCGGTAACGCTGCGACACTGAGTGAGTAGCTAACGTCGCTAACGGTTATCTAAGACACTGAGGTGATTATCAAAATGATCAGAAACATTTAGCTAAATTAAAAGAAACAAACGGTAAATACTATTGACAAAACACTAACTAACTTATATGAATAATCACTGTAAGGTGATCACTAATGTAAAGGTTGGAGTCGAAGGTAACGTTACTGTAAACGTTCTCCTGATCCTAAAAACAGACAATAAATAACATTACTATTAACATGTACAACTGTGAAAAGCAAAGTAACTTAAGGTGAAACAGCACTGTAAAGTACTGTAGAGTTGACCAGAAGTAGGTCTAAACAAACGTTTGTTTCCATTTGTAAAACCTTGTCACAATGTCACACTACATTGTGCAAGTAGAGAATTTTTTAATAGTTTTTGGACGACAAGGGAGTTCTAGGTTATGATACAGAGGAATACGATATAAAAGGTTTCACACACACACACACACACACACACAATAGGCCCTACTTGTTACAGTGTGTTCAGACCAGACGCAAATAAATTAATCTACTTGCTTAATTTGTGCGAGTTTGGATGCTGGAATCATCTGTTTTCATCGTTTCATTCGCGTGAGTCGTCCCGACGCTCGCCGTGGAAGTTCAGACATTTCGAGTCACGCAATGAGCACCGTCCGACCGGAACTCGCATTTAATCGCGTCTTTACATTGACTTTATATGTAATTTATTCACGCAAATGAATTTTATTTGTGCCCGGTGTGTACGAGACATTAGGATACATTAATTTTTTTGATTTGTGCATGAGATTTGTTCATGACAAAAAAACAAAAATAGAAGAAATAGAAGATTGCCTGCCTTATCCTTTAAGTTCAGCACATCAGCAGTGAGCTGAGAGGACACAGTAACAAAATGACGGAGTGTATCTGTAACAATCAATGTGTAACACATTTGTACACAAGTGTAACATAAGGTTATTATGAACTTCGACAAAGTGTTTCCCTTCAGAGAAAGAACAAAAGAACAATCTTGCCTAATATGATATTCTATGTACTATGTGCTGTATATTTGTATGTTATGGCATGTATTATGAGGCTGTGTAGAAATGGCGGACAGGATGATGTGTGTTTTTCAGGGTTCCCATGCCTGTTTTTTTTTTACTGTCAAATTCAAAAAGGTTTCAGCCGCTCTTTCAGAGCGCCATACCACATTTCCTCGACTGCACTACACAGTTGTAATATAAAGCAGCAAAGTTTACATTTACAACTGCTAACACAAAATTAGTTTTGAGATTCACAAACTACAGGGCAGCCAAACTTACATTTCAGTCTGCTTCTTTTTGTGACATTTTTTTCCAAACTGCTTCTACAGACAATTATGTTTCCAATAGCTTTCCAGTCCTGGACAATAAACTGCAGGACTGTGGGAACCCTGTTTATCTGCCCAGACACCATCACCAGCTTCAACTCTTCCATCACAGAACACATGCACGCTAGTGGTACACACACACACACACACACACACACACACAACAATAGATGTCACACACACTTGATTCAATCACAGATGTGGTGTTCTAGTTTCTGCTTTTGCGACTTTCTCTGTTTATTCCAAGTATTTCAGGCTTCTCTTCTTTTCTCGCTGTAAGAAGCCAAAGTAGGAACTTTGTTTGCTTGCAGGCAGTTTCTGCCAGAAACCATTTTACATTTTAAATGTGTTATTACAAAAAGTGATTGTACTGTTCTGTATTGTCTGTAGGAGAAGTGTTATGTATGCATATTTTAAATAAAGCATTCAGGGTTTTAAAATGTAATTTACTTTGAAATGTTAACTTGATACTTAATACAGCATGTTTCTGTCTGACTGATGCACTGACACTGACAGAACCCCTTCAGACCCTGCGTCTTTTTTTCCTTTTTTTTAGGTTATTTTGGCTGTGTTAATGTTCATGGCATACTTTTTTTTTTTTTAAGTTGAACTTCAGCTCCTATAATAAGTCTATAATGAACTGTGGAGCCAAAATACAGACCCTTAAGGGGGAAAAAAATTGTAACCCATTAAAACTATTTTTTATCTCATTGCCATTATAACATAAATTAATGCATTCTATAAATATTAGGCTTTCAATCTAGAACCCTGGCTTCAAAATGTAGTTGTTTTTTTTTGTTTTTCACCAGATTGGGCCATTTCTACCGAAGTCCTGAGAGGCAAATGAGAGAAAAAATTCTGGTGATCCATTTTCTAAGTCTGATCTAAACTGTTTATGATTTTTCCTCCTTTCGTGATAACTGTACTGGGGGTGAAATTTTAAATAACTAACCCATTTAAATTATATTCAGGCCTAACGCCGCTTACTGTTACTATCTGTGTGTTATTATTTTATTATTTTTTAACTTTGCATCGTTTCTGTATTTGCAGGATTTTTCTGTTCGTATATGTTTTGGCTTTCTGCAGAACGTTCCTCCTAATGGAAGTTTTTGACATACTATGCCGTTTTATTTCACTTTTTTCAACATACTGTACGAAGACACTTTTTTCGACATACTATACTATGATGTTTTTCATCATAGTATAGTATGCCGTTTTATTTAACTTATTTTGGCGTACTAGGTTTTTTTTCCACTTTTTTCAAAAATGCAGAGAATGCATCATAAAGTATGTTTTTCTAAAAGCCATAGTATAGTATGTCAAAATGTTTTGCAAAAAAACAAATGGCTCATGTTCTAGTATGTTGACTAAAAAGCACCTCAAAAGGCGTAGCAGTGTCTTGTTTAAAAAATAAAAATAAAAAATGCAGAGTGTAGTATGTCATCAAAAAGTCCCCCAAAACGCCATAGTACAGCATGTCGATTTTGGCCAAAAATCCAACATTTTCAAAATGCCTCATGTTCTAGTATGTTGTCTAAAAAGCCCCCCAAAAGGCATTGCAGTGTCTCGTCGGAGAAAAAAAAACAAAACATCAGAGTGTAATATGTCGTCAAGAAGGCCCCCAAAATGCCTTAGTATAGCATGCCGGCTTTGGCCACAAATCCCAACGCCTCATATTCGATATTCAAAACACATACTATACTATGGCATTTTGGGGGGATTTTTGACCACGCGCTAGTCTCCCATTTTTTTTTTTTTTCCAAAAATAAACTGCAATACCTTTTGGGGAGCTT
>JAOVVB010081869.1:0-13627 GCA_028570985.1 Heterobranchus longifilis
TTATGTAATTCAAGACAGTTTATGGACCTTAGCACATTTATACAGCATGAGAAAAACTGCAGGGTTTTCTTCCCCAAACTGCATGAGATTATCATAAAGTGGGTATGTCTGTGTGGGTACCCATAGAACCCATTTTCATTCAGATATCTTGAGGTCAGAGGTCAAGGGACCCCTTTTTAAAATGGCCATGCTTGTTTCCCTCGCCAAAATGTAGCTAACTTTTCACAGTATTGGTCACCATAACAGAAAAATCAGTCTTGAAATCTTTGCAGGAAAATGTTAAACACATTCCAAAACGTTAACATGATATGATACACGATGTTTAAACATTTTCCTTTTTTTTGTTCCTGCAGAAGAACGACGGTCGCTTTACTGTGATCCAGCTGGTCGGCATCCTGCGCGGGATTGCATCGGGCATGAAGTACCTGTCAGACATGAGCTACGTTCACCGCGACCTGGCGGCTCGCAACATCCTGGTCAACAGCAACCTGGTGTGCAAGGTGTCCGACTTCGGCATGTCCCGGGTGCTGGAGGACGACCCCGAGGCCGCGTACACCACCAGGGTGAGTGTACGAGCGCGAGCGTGTGTCGGCGAGCGTGCGTCCGACTGATTCCGCGTGTCACCTTACTTGTCGGCTCTCATTAATCAGCCCATCTTTCAATTACAGGGAGGGAAGATCCCCATCCGCTGGACGGCCCCGGAGGCCATCGCTTACAGGAAGTTCACCTCGGCCAGCGACGTGTGGAGCTACGGCATCGTCATGTGGGAGGTGATGTCATATGGCGAGCGGCCATACTGGGACATGAGTAACCAAGACGTAAGTCTGGAGAAATGCAATTACCCGCAAGCAAACGTAAATAATACACAGCTTGAATTCGGTTGGAATATTGGAGCGTGAGCAATAATTCCCAGTTGCACGTGTCCTGTCAAACATTTTGAAAAGATACTTCATCATTTTAACTTGGTTATGTAATTAAATTACCTGCAGGGATGATGAAACACAAGCAGTGTATTCCCTTTTCTCATTACAAATTGAATTCACAATTCTGGTGGCACTAATGATGATAAAGAATTTAATTTATGCATAACCAAATGTTTTGCATATGTGCCTAAAGTAAGGTGACTAAAAATCAAGCCATGGGTATAAAATTGGGAGGGAAAACCGACATAGCTGTAATCAAACTGCCTACAGTTTTTTTTTTTTTTTTTTTTTTTTCATTTCACTTTAACGTAACACAAACTCAAAGTGACTTTCAGTGATTCGGGTACTGCTGCTGTTGCTAGGGGGTACTGCTGCTGTTGCTAGGGGGTACTGCTGCTGTTGCTAGGGGGTACTTGTAAAGAATGTGGAGCAGCTCAATTAATTTGAAAAAATAGAAATGACACTTGAACGCTAGTGTACATTTTGCAGTTATGTAAGCAAGCACAGAAGTTTAAACAGGTAGCTACAGTCGGCCTTATAAATGGTAGAAATAAACAGCTAAAAGTAATGACTTTACAATTTGAATGATTAGCTAATAGTAATGCATAAATGGTTGAAGTCAAGGGCATAGGTTTTGTTTTAATATCGGTGAATTTTCTATTCACCAATTTGTGCCTTTCTGCACCAATGTATGGTGGAAATGTCTCTAAAACTATAGAAATTATTGTTTGCGTGATCCTGTTTAAATCAATCTAAAATAAAAAGTATAAAATAGTTAATGCATTCATTATTTTTGCAGCAGAAAGCTAAGGCTTCTGTCTTTAGCATCATCACGTCGCACGCTGATGACATCATTACATTAAACAACTTTGCACTCTGCTCATAACAAAATGAGCATATCTCAAAAACTAAAACATGTACTTATGGAGGGTTAAAACATATTTTGTTCATGTTTCTACATTTAGAAATATTTCGGATACATACAATACTTTTTTTCGGTTATTACGGTTTATTTACTTACATAACCTGTTAGCTGAGGTCGTTCAGATTTTAGGGATATGAAGCATTTACTCAAAGAAATGACATCACAATAAGCAAAAATACTGATGTAGGCAGAGTTCAAAGAGTTAATTTCTTCAAAATAAAAGGCCTGTGCTAAATATTGAGGGGGACGTGTCCCCTGCACCCCCCGAAATCTACGCCAATGGTTGAAGTAACCACTAGTTCGCTAAAAGTAGATTTAAAGTTCAAATAATTAGCTTAAAGTAATGGAGAAATGGTTAAAATAGTCAGCTAAAATGAAAGGTTATGGATGAACAGTTAAACTAGTTTGTAAAAGTGGGTCTAATGGATAAATGGTTGGAATAGTTAAAGTAATGGATAGGCGGTTAAAAAAGTTAGCTAAACGCATAAAATAGTTTGGTAAAAGTAATGGATAAAGGGCTGAAACATTCAGCTTTTCTCCAAGTAGTAGTAGTATTAATACGATTGCTGACCAAACCAACCTAAATATTGCATGAAATGATTCATTTTATACAGTGAACAGTGTTATATGTTTGGAACATACATGGGGAGCCATTGACTTACAGCACTGATCTACTGTCCAGGTGATCAAGGCTATTGACGAGGGCTACCGGCTGCCCCCCCCCATGGACTGCCCCGTGGCGCTCCACCAGCTCATGCTGGACTGCTGGCAGCGAGAGAGGGCCGACCGGCCAAAGTTCGGACAGATCGTCAACATGCTGGACAAACTGATCCGCAACCCCAACACTCTGAAGAGGACCGGGGGAGAGACCGCTGTCAGGTGAGAGGGCAGGAGACGCTACATAGTGGTGTTCAGGAGCCGGTTCACACGAATCACAGAAACACATTGTCTCACTTACCGTCCGTGTGGAAAGTTTTGGTTTCCATTTGCTCCATCCCACTGCCAAGTTCCAGCCCTTTCCTGTGGATAATTCACAGAACACGTGATGAACAGTAGGAGTGTAACGGTACACAGAAGTCCTGGTTTCGGAGTCACGGTTCGGTTCAGTGGAAAAAAATCCAAATGCATGTGGATCTGTTTCTTAGTAGTGCAAATGTCAAAGACAGACAGAATCCTCCTGTTGGGGACTGAGGAAACATTTTACCTACTGACAACTTTGGAAAACTATTTTTATTAGAAAAATAAGAAACATTTCAAAGACTTATTACACTGTACGAACACTCGGCAACAGGTGCTCTCATATTCTTATATTCTTCTCTAATTTTAATTAATTTTCTCTATTCTTTTCTAATTGTATCTGGATCGGTGCAATATGTTCTTGTGTTCTGCACGAGTATGCGCTTCTGTGTACATGTGGATCGTGTTTGTTTCTGTTGTTGTTTATTAATCTTTCTGTAAGGCAGAGAAAAGTTTGTAGCACTTGGAGTCCGAGACAAATTTCCCCATGGGGATAATAAAGTGTATCGTATCGTATCGTATCGTCTCGTCACAATAGGAAATAAAACTGAAAAGTATCTGAAAATAAAATACATAGAATAATAAATAAAAGTGTTTCAGTTCTTTCCACCTCGGCTGTATTGGATGTGTTTCCGTTCATCCTCTAGATATCAAGACAGTTATGTTGTAATTGTGAGAAACTTGAAATATTATGAATTCTCGGAGAATTCTGATATCACATTATCTGCGGTCACATTATCTAATACTATTATACAAGTTTATTTCACGTATTCTTGGCATTAATTTGTGTGATTTTAGCCCGACTGAACAAACTCAGCTAAAATTAACACCTCCAAATACTTCAAATGCTCCAAGTGTCTTTAAAAATATAGAAAACATGTGGAATTTCACATAAAGCTCACCACGGCAACCCGCAAATATGTTGTGTTAAAAGTCTCATGTGCATTAACACACATATGCAGCCTATTTACTGCACAGTGCATTACGTATGCACACACTCACACACTCCTATTCTCTCGCTGGTGTTTACATTCCCCATTAAACATTATCTACCAGCAACGTGTGGCTCTTTTCAGCACAAACACCCTCCGTAATGGATTTGTCTGCAAACTAGCTTTAATGGTTTTGTACACTCAGGAATGTAGGCGCTCTAACAAGGGGGGCAGAATTACGATGTAACGGCGAGTTAAAAACAAACATGACCCCACAGCTCCGACACCATTACTCTCGAGCGGCTAAATGTGTTAAGAATGACCTACGTGTGTTTACAGACTCGACGCAGGCCGGTGGGAGTCTGTTTGAGTTTAACGAGTGTGTGAGCGCATGTGAGCGAGTCGCGCATACACACACACACCCTAATGGGGCACAGTGAGAGCGAGAGGGGAGTCCTGGTGGAGTAATTAGCAGGACTGAATCCTATAAATGCAGCTTTTACAGTTACAAAGTAGAATGGGTGTGTGTGTGTGTGTGTGTGTGTGTGTGTGTGTGTGTGTGTGTGTGCGTGTGAGAAAAGGGATCCCTATGCACAATCTTTTCCACATACTGAGAGATGACTTATTAAAGAGTCTGACATCCTGTTCTCACACTTCAGTTCTACATGCGTTTAGAGAACGATAAAGAGAGATAGAAAATGCGCGTGAGAGCGAGAGAGTCGGCAGAGCGGGACGAGAAACCGCCACCGTCTCAGACTCACCGGCCCCATGTAAATGTTTCATGGCCGACGGCACAGCTGCAACAGAAAAGAGGGAAAGTAAGATGTGGAAAAAAAGAGGGAGGTAATTCTGCTGATGAATATCTGAACGTGAGGAGGAACTCCAGCGTGCGGTAAAATTCACCGAGGTATGCCCGGCTTTGTGTGTTTTCTGTAAAATAAGGATTAACTAACTGTGTCGGTCGCACCCAGGAGGAACCGTGTTTGGCTTGGCTCGGTTTCTGGTACAGGACCTGCAAAACACGGACGCGAAAAAACAGAGACAGGCCTGCTGAGTCAATCAAGAGGGGGAAAAGCTAGAGAGAAATGTAGCGTGGTGCATTTTACAGCGTGCGGGCAGCTCTCCGTCATCGCACGAGGCGTATGCGTCACGGCCGTCTGACACTACAGAGCAGCATCACAGTCAGGAAGCAGGAAACTCTCATTCCTGTAATGCCGTCGTTTCTGTTGTCATGAATCAATGGTGTTCCACACTGTGTAACAAAGTGGATCATTACCTTCCAAGTCAAAAGCACTTAAACAGAATGTAACTTTTATCGTCTGTTTGCACAGACAGTTGCACACATCATGGTTTTGGGCTACAGCTTATGTCGGCCTCACACGCCTCAACAACTTTTCAAGTGATTTCACTGTCACATTTCCCATGTCGTAATAAAACCATGAGAGTTTTGCTCAAGTTGTGGCGCGCTCCCGGGATCTCGATCGTTTGGCGAAAGGTCGTCATAAAACTGAGCGGTCTTAAGTGTTTTTCTCGTCTTGATGTGACGAGAAATCAAACATGTTCAATAAAAGATAGTGAAGTTCAATAACATGTCAACAACTCTCTCCAGCAGCAAACGAGCAGCAAACCGGGTAGACGGTAAACGTGGAGGTGACTCCAGGGAGGCGGAATAACGTGAAAAAGTCTTTTGAACTGTGGAAAAAGGAGGAGAAACTGGAGTTGTTGAGTGAAAGACGTGCTGTGAGTCGGTGTTTAATTTGGTGTGTATCTGATCCACCGAGCAGCTCTGATTTGAATGAGAAATCGTAATTTTTGAAAGTTTGACCTCATTCCCACAGTCTTCTCCCACTAAAATAGCGCAGCTAACAAACGGAGGCTCGTAGCGAGTTGTGGCGACAAAATCCAAAATGTAAAGTTTAGACGCAAATACAGTTTATTTTTAGGGATTATATTGATGCCGAATTGACAAGAATACTGTCGACATGACGCCTTTTATGTTGTGTTTCTAGGATTTCGTGTTTTTTGCAGACACATAAGGAATTGTTAATATATCATAATTCTTAAAGGGAGTTTGGTGTAATATTTACCACCAGGAGCAGGATGGGAAAGAATCTCAAAAGGTATCTAGTTATATAAATATTGACCCTGCACGATCCCCAGTCTTTGCCTCATATGTTACAGGGTGTCTAGCCAGACTTATCTCCACAGCGCTGCTGGGGGAAGGTCTGGATTGAATGTGCTTTCACTCCTGGATAGTGAAAAAAACTTCCTGGCCTGTTTGTATTTCCTTAAACCAATCACAATCGTCCTGGGCGGCGCCACGCCCCGACGGTGTCTCTGCAAAATAGTGTCGGAAGGGAACCCGTTTCGGTGCAACACCTCCACGAAAATGATGTAAACATATTCTTTGAAAATCTTTACAGTCATTCACTGAAAGAACAGAGTAGGCCTGCCTTATTACACAATCTAAATCTTCAAAACATTTCAACCTCTAGTGGCCGTAGTAATTATGACGGGAGCAAAGGAGGAAGTCAGGTGACGTATTATAAAGAGCAACAAAGTCCGTGAGGAGGACGGGGCGAGTGAATGGGTCAAACAAACACAGGACTTTCCCACAGGAGACCACTGTTCATGTGCTGATTTTAATTTGCGTACAGAACTTAAGTTACATCCTAACAAAGTAGTTTTGTTGCCTAAACCTGCTGTGTTTAAAACTGCGACTGTTTCACAACGTTCGGGTAGTTGCAGTTTGCCCCAGCAACAGCTTTGCTGTTTTAGTCTCACTGCTTTCATCAGTGTTGTTTCCAGCAGCATCAGGCAGCTGTCTTCAGTGGAAAAAGCTCAAACAATACTCACTGTACACTCCCTGCCCAGCACCAAACCTCAGACAGTCAAAATTAAGGACTAGCTGGTGAACATTGGATCATTTAGCAGCTAAGGAGCCAGATATTTTTCCTCAGGAGAGTCCACAATAAAGATAAAGAGAGTTAGGTCACCAAAAACACAAGAATCGAATAGAATATAATCTTTAGAAGGTGTTAATATATCTGTGTTGTTTTTACAGTCCTCAAGTTAATTTAATTCATTGGTGTGTTAACCGTGTTCTTGCTGTTCATGAATTTACAATATTTTTCACATTTTGGGAGCCTTTATGTGTTTGAGTAGTGGACCACTTTTTAATTTGTAAAGTGTGACATCCTGACCTTTTTAATCTCTTGCTTTTACTTCACAGGTTATAGCTACTTCATCATTTTCAACACCTGATTTAATCGTATCAGAAGCTAAACAAAAATTTTGAAAAATGTTTCATACAATGTTTATACCTTCTGTGGTTCACACCATTTTGATGCTGCAGATTATTTGGAAAACACTGAAAGGTAAAAAAGCAGGAAAGTAAAGGAAAGTAAAACTTCAGCATTTAAAGTGCTTAAACACAAAGCAAACTGTATACTGGAACAAAGCCCACATGTCCCACCATATCCGTCCCTAGTGTCCCCCAACACTTGCTGATTGATCCTCATAAATCCTGGATAGCTACTGTTTTTCTGGCAGCTCGTTGAGGTCAACAAGTTTGCTGTGTGTTTGTGTCTGTGGAGGCTATCGTACTCTTACGTCTCTGCCTTTCCCTCTATGGGGTCATCAAACACTTCACTGTAATCCCTGGAGACCTTGATGTATTTAGTGTGTGTATGTGTGTGATAGTTAATGCAGGACCCCTGTCTGCGCTAACCAAAAGATAGCGTGGTTTTCTTTTTGACCTCTCTTGTACCCTTCCCTCAGGGGCAAACGATCCAATCAGAGGATAAGCCTATTTCCAGACCCTCCCCCTGGGAGCGAGAAAGATCCAATCGCATAAGGGTTCATCTCAGATCAGAATCAACAGGGGAGGTGGATAAGGGACCGCACAGACACACAACCATCAAAAGAATGACAGAATAGAAATAGACAAACACAAATGTATACACAAAAGGGCCAATAAACACCCTAAACAGATGTTGCTTGTCATATGAGTGAATAAACCGCTATTTTCTAAAAAAACACTCAACGTGAGTGGGCTTGCCTTGTGCATGATCAGATACGGACAGAGTGGGCTCCTGTTTCTCTGCTTGTGGTTGCGGCAGAACCCCTCTGTGATAATTCTCAGCAAGTGCTTCAGCAAGTGGTAACGCCAGCCCACTATAATGACAGAAATACAAAAAGCTCGCCCTGATTAAAACAAACAAAAAAATAAACACAGCAGTGTTGGGGCTGGAACATGCAAACTGGGGGAGGATGGTAAATATTGTGAGACTGATGCTTTAATACACCCAGGCTTTGTGTCTTCTCATGCTGTGTGCGCCCTTGAAAAAAAAAAATGTATTTGCCTTTTCATTAATATTCTATTCTTCTTTTACTTTTTGATTAGCATTTCCTCCTTTCCCATAAAACATCCCTCATTACGTTCCTCTTGCATGCAGCAGGTTGCACATAGAGTATTTGTGTGGGCTGGGGGCTATAGAGCCTTTGTGTGCCTTCGGGCGCAATGTCACTTTCATCTGGGCGTGCCACTGTTCGCTCTATCTGATGCTTTTAAGAAAGAGACTTTAATTCCCTCTTTTGCTCACAGTGACACCCAAATATGTACGCAAACACACAAACAGCCAAACATTCAATACTGACACTGAAACACTTCATTTGCATCCGTCTTTTAGCCCTACAGGAACAACTGTGATCTATGAAGCATCTCCTTCTGTTTAATTGTTTGGTTGCCCAGAGGATGTAATGATTATGCATGCTACAACATGCCTAAGTGATTGTCTTTGTGCACGTCAATATTTGTGTGGGTGAAAATATGTGTACACAGGCATGTGTGTGTGTGCGTGCGTGTGTGCGTGTACGTTTGCGTGTGTGTGTGAGAGAAAGAGAGCTGCTGTTGTGGTCCACAAAGTCTGAGGAAATGTTGCTGTTGGGTGCTTTAACTTCGTTGTCCATATTGTTGCTGCTTCCTGTCAAAGAATAGTACATCCTCTAGCGTTATTTCAGTAGCATGTGGGCGAAGTAGAGCATTTCTTTTCTTATTATACAGATGTTTTTGAATCTATATTGTCATTTTATAAAGATAGCCATACATTGAGTTGGTGTGTATTTGCATGCCTGTGTGTGTTTTTCTGCATCGCTAAGGGCAACAAATGTCCTTTATCACTGTCAAAATGCCAAATAAGTTATCAACACCTCCCCGCCTGCTGCTGTGACATCTATGCCCACACATTTACAGACACACACAACAAGTCAGCAGGCAGACCGTATTACTCAGACACAGAAAAACGGCTTAAGTAACACTGTGCACATTTTTTATTAAGGTGAACGTGAAGAATTTGTTGTAAAAATGTGTTTTGGTCTGTGTGTTCGTACAAACTACGTGTACTGTGTGCATTAATGCTTTTGGCATTTCTTCACTGTCAGTTAAAAACTGTTCTCCTGTATAAATGTAGATTTTCACCTCTGTGACACACAAACACTCACTCAGCTGTATTGACTGGTGTCTTACTTAGGACGCCTGAGGCAGTTGAGTGGGTTGGACTTCAAAAAATCCTCTATGGCAATTTATAATGACTACTTTGGACAGTGATACAATGCATTAATTAGCAGTGCCAAATGCAAAGGAATTATCATGAGATTACCCAGATTTTTTTTTTTTAACTGTGTTCTCAAAGACACGGAAAATCACTCACAGGCATACAAAATGATATGCAGACAATGCAAGGATGATTACAGTTGTGTTGTGTTCGTGCACCTCTGTATATATTCAATACAGAACCAGAGCAGAGCAGAGGCTTTCCATTACAGGGATGCACGACTTCTAATGCAAATGACAATAAACTTACAAAAACATACAAAGTTGAAAATCAATTGTCCAATTGTGTTTAGTCAGAGTGACTATCTAAGCAATAGGCACCACAGCCATGGAAGAAAACCCATGTCTCTGCACTGCTGGTGCCTTAGTTTAATTAGTTTCATACTGGTAATGATGGTAATGATCTTTGTGTGTGTTTTTGTCCTTGAGTCTCACCATCCATCAAATAACATTGTCCTGGACACTAATCACTCTGCTGCTGGTCTTATTCATCTCTTGCTGTTTCCATTTTTTTTTTTTTTTTTTTTACTTAGATTTTCAGTGAAACGGAAGTTAGAGCATCGTTAGCTCCTGTACTGTGACTTATTTACCAGTGAAACGGAATATTTTAGCGGTAAAACGGGCTTAGAGTTTAGCATGATACAGAGCTACAGAGGACTGTTAGCAATGGCTCCACACACACACCTCCCTCATCTGTTGTTGTTTGTTAGATCAGGAGGAGGACAAGGGAGACTGGCTGTGCTGCACTGACAGAGCCGTTTGAAAATCAGCAACGTTTCCCTTGAATGAAGTAGACCTTCGCCACATTGTTACCAGCTGCTACAGCGTGTGGCTGCTTTTGATTTCACCTTGCGAGTCTGTGTCTGTGTGTGTGTGTCTAAACCCTTACTATAAGGTCTATATAAAGCCTTACTTCCTGCACGGACAGGAAGTCCCTCCTGTTCGTGTTCCCGTTCTCAAAGTCTCTTCGCTACGGGAAATAACAACAACCTCTGAGCTATCAACCTACACGCTGAAAATTGAAAGTTTTGAAGAAGATTAGGATTGTGCAATAAGGCAGACCTGCTCTGTTCTTTAGGTGAATTACTGTAAAGATCTACAAAGAATATGTTTACAACATTTTCGTGTAAATGTTCCACCAAAATAAGTTCCCTCCCGACACTATTTTGCAGAAGCACCGTCGCTGTATCCGGGGCGTAGCGCCACCCAAGCCTGAGTTTTTTTTTCCTTATCTGAGAGTGAAAAGGCACCTGAGCTAGAGATACGGTCTGGCTACGCAAACTACTGCTGTTGCTAACTAACTATATACAGTGCTGGAGTAAAGCCAGACATCCGGCACTCTCTCACGCAGATGTTGTCAGGCCCCTTTCACTATCTCTGCTATTTATCTTTATATTTTTTAAGACTTTTATTGGCAAAACAGTTTTTACAGAACATTTCGTACTTATAACATACATTTTCATGAAGTCCAGTACTATGTAGTTGAAGGGCACCGTTGCTGCATCCGAGGTTTAGCGCCGCCCAAGACAATCGTTTTTTTCCCCTATCCCAGAATAAAAACTCCATGCAGCCAGACCACACTCCAGCTCTAACACAGTGCTGTGGAGATAGGTCTGGCAATACGAGACTGTTAGCTAACCAACCAATGAATTTTAGCTCTCACAGTTGCAGATTGATTGACGAGTAGATGTCGTATTGTATGCATATTGTTAAATAGGTGCACAATATGACCGGGAATGTTATCTAAAAGGGTTAAAGAGGCATTTTTCCATTTAATCTCGACTTTAAAGATTTAGCAGACAAATGTACACATACAACCCCTTTCAATCACACATGTTTAACCCTTCCCATCTTGCTGTCTCACATCACAATGTGTGCCCAGAGAAACTTTTCAGTCTTACTACATCAAAGCAGTGCAGTAAGTAAACAGAAAAATGTAAGTGACATGATAATGGAATATAAATAATGTAATGTAAGAAAAAGTGATATTGTACTATTACACCTAGACGAGGCAAATGTGAAAAGTGCTGTGACACAAAGCAGAGTGATGGCTCCCCCACAGTGAATCCATTATTTTCTGTATCGTGCATATAGCCCCTGACTGCAGGCAAAAAGAGAAGCTGTTTTTGTTTATTTATTCTTTTGCCAGTTAAACTCATGTTTGGATCAGTGAGTTAAGTGTTTTAGCTGCCTAACCTTAACCATACATTGACTATAGTTTATTTGCCATAACCACATTTCCCCAATTTTTAACCATGCCGTAGTTAACGTGCACAGAAAATGTAGAAAAAAAACCTTGTGGCATTAAACGTTACAAAACATTGTCATTGAATGTAATCCAGGGTTTTGCAGATGTTTTCAATGGTGATAGGGTTGGTAGGTGTGTACGTTTGTTAGTTTCTTTGTCAGAAAACCACCACTTCTCACTTTTACACAGGAACCCCCTGTTTGACCTGCAGGTTATCATTGTTCACAGAGAGTCTCCAACTGCATCGCCAAACACCATGCTGCTAAATCACAGAATTATACAGAATTACACAAAATAATCATAAAGTTAATCTTCAGCTTACTTTCTATTATCCTTCGCTCTCTCTCTCTCTAACTCTCTTTACTTCACTCTTTCATTAGACCGGTCACATAGTTGGTTATAAAAAATTCCTATGTTCACCAAAGCGGAGCAGCATTCGACTCACGTTCATCCGTAGTCAGGATGAGGGTTTGTCTCGGAGCGTGTTTGGACAACATGCGTTGACCCTGTCGGATCACGTGCAAACGCAGCTTTAACCCGTCAGTCTGCAGTCTGAAAGAGATGTAAGGATCTACTTCCACTTAAGGAATTTTCAGCTGCACAGCAAAGAAAGATGCTTTTAACATCGACACAGTTACATCTACATTGCGCCGCCACCGAGGATGAGATTACATTAAAATGTCCACAGGGCAGATCTTATGTTACAGACGTGTCTTGCACATTGTGCATGCACAATCCGGTGAGCTATCAGTTTCATCTCATTAATCCCAGCCCCATGAAACCATCTATGATTTTCCTCCCTCCTTCTATTATGCTCTTTAAAAACATTTAGGCTGAATATTCCCCTGCTTCTACAAAAACACGGAAAATTAAAGGATTTTTAAGAGCCCGAAATGAACTTTGCATGGTTATCGATTAGTAAATGAAGTTCTTTTTTTTTTTTTCAATTACATTTTATTTATAGTGTCATATGATAACAGAAGTTATCTCAGGACACTTTTCATATAGAGTACTTCTAAAACATGCTCAATGATTTTCCAAGTCCCAACATCCCCCAAGAGCAAGCATTCCAACGCAACAGTGGCGAGAAATAAAACTGCCTTTTACAGAAAAAAAACTGCCTTTTACTGAAGCCAGAAATCTTTAGCAGACCAGGCTCTGGGCTCCTTATGCTGTTGGTAGTAATATAAGCAGTAATAATCAATGGCGGCAGACGCAGCAACGATCGGGGATACCTTATAAGATTATTTTTTTTTTTACCTTTATTGATAGTACAGCTGAAGATTGACAAGAAAGAGGTGAGAGAGAGGGGACGGCATGCAGTGGAGGGATGCTGGCGCTGCAAGGACTCTACCACTGAGCCACCAGCGCTCCACAACTTTTTACTAATTTAGAACCGTTTCCCATTTAGAACCGGGTTTCGGAGCGCATCCCTACTTAGCTTGTCAATTATTTTAGCCACCAGTGTGCCCCAAATTAAGTTCTTTTGACATTTTGTAGAAAACCCCTCCAGCTTTGAGAAATATTGCTTCATTACACGAATGTATTATTGAAAGCTTTCCATCAAGTTTTTAATATCTTCTTTCATCATGAATGCATGTGTTTGATGTGAGTCTTAATGAAATGGAATGTATTTCGTTATTCCAGTGATGCAAAATCAATGTAATACTAGTCTAAATATTTAGTGGGCAAGTGAGCTGTGAAACCACTCACTCAGATACACCTTTTTTCCCCCTTTTTCTGCCTCTCCCTGCACACACACACACACACACACACACACACAAGCAGAGGGTCTCTGTCTTCCATACACATTCACATTATCAAACATGGTCTCTGTGATCATAGTAGTACTTGTATGTGTGTGTGTGTGTGTGTGCGTGCATGCGTGCGTGAGCGTGTGTGTGTGTTTCTCGTGCATACATTTGTCTAAATTCTTAGAATGCAAACTAGCAAATCTGACTTATTTTC
>JAOVVB010081907.1:0-13625 GCA_028570985.1 Heterobranchus longifilis
CTCTGCCTCTGCCTCTTCTTCTCCCATCTGCTGCTGCTGTGGAATGACAAATATGCTGAACGAGAGGTACAGTAACACTAAGATGCAGCTGATTTTGATTTAAAAAATGCTTCACGTGGTCTTGTGTATTAAATTTCACCCAACTGAACCATTCTTTGCTGAGGTTGTTTCCAGAAGCATTTTTTTTTTAGTTTTCAAGATACTTTTGTGTCTCCACAGCTGGCCTGCACCGTCATGGCGGGGCTTCTCCACTTCTTAGTTGTAGCAGGTTTTGTGTGGATGCTGCTGGAGGCGCTACAGCTCCACCTGTTGGTCCGGAGACTCTCTAAGGTGCAGGTCATCCAGAGCGATGGCCTCCCCAGGCTACTTCTCTGCCTGATCGGCTACGGCGTTCCGTTTGTGATTGTGGGTATTTCTGCACTGGTATATTCTGATGGATATGGAGCTACTGAGGCAGAGGTGTGAGTAGGACAAACAGTGCTACATACATTCACATTCTCCTGTATGTCTGCGTCTCGGTTAAAAGGAGTGTTTGTCTGATTCTGTTGCAGGTGCTGGCTCTCCAGACAGCGCAATTTCAACTGGGCTTTAACAGGCCCTGTGATTGCTATCCTTGGAGTGAGTTTTGTATATTAGCAATTGCATCCCATATATAACAAAAAATTAAATCCGCTCAGCTTCTAACTTTAGCTCAATTTCTTTAGCTGATTGAAAAACAAGCCACTTTAACTAACTTTGACAAAATGTTGTTGTTGGGCCCTGCTGGATTTACAGTGAAGACGGATTGAATGTGGTGCAATCCAATGAGAGATTTGCCCTTTTCATTTTCTATAGGACATGAGTGATTTGGCTCTCAAAGCATTGTGGGATAGCAGGCAACAAGGGAGAGAAAAAAGGGAGGGGTTGAAGTGTTGACAAAGTGTTAACTTCATGCAAGGATTGCAAAATTTGCCGGGATGCTGCATCGGGCTTTTCCAAATAACTGACAAGGAAAAAGTTATGCGGAGGTAGGCCAGGATTATAATGTGTGTATAAGATTATTGTTGTAAATTCCTCTTATGTGACTGTGCTGCTTGGCACAGTCACGTAAACTGTTGGAGGAAGTCGTACGTTGCTTATTTCCACAATGTTTGCTAACTAGCAACCTTCTCATTAGCTTGCGAGTGTTGACACGCTCACTGGCAATGTCGTAGTTTTGTTCCCTTCCAGTGGGTCTTCAGCCTCATCTCATATCAAAGATATTCTCACAAAGACACATTGCTCTCTGTTTTACATCATTTAGACCTCCAACCACTAGGACGAGGCTTTCCTACAATATTTTATTCATTCTTCACAAAAGCATATTTCTTTACAGGTAGTATTGATGGTTTTTGTGGTGGTTACATGTTCTTCTTTTGCTCTATCTCTGTCAGCCTCTGTGTGTTTTTTTTCTTTAAGCTTAACTGGATACTGTTCTGTGCTACTCTATGGAGTCTGAGACCGACCCTGGCCAGCATGAAAAGTGATGTTTCTCAATCCAAAGACACCAGGTATGAGTGTTCAAGACTGTGTTTGCATAGAAATGTAAAATCTGAAATGTTCAGAAGCTGAAGTAAGTTCACATTGTTTACAGGTTGATTGTGTTCAAGATTGTGGCCCAGTTTGTCATACTGGGCTGTACCTGGATTCTGGGCCTGTACCAGACAAACCTTTTCTTCCAGGTGCTCTTTATAGTTCTTAACTCCCAGCAGGGCACCTTCCTCTTCATCGTCCACTGCCTGCTCAACAAGGAGGTAGACTCTCTCTGCTACGTTTTCAATTCATAAAGCACTGCTACTACAGCAATAAAAACAGTCATCTGTCTTTTTGATAGCCTAAACACATAACTCTAAACGAGTTGCATTTCATTGTCTTTTCCAGGTTAGAGGGGAATATGTGAAATGGCTGACCTGTTCTTTCAATAAGCACAAAGAAGGAGGATCTGTGGTGAGTTTTAATAACGCAACAACACTGCGTGATATCAGGAACCACTTTAATTATTGTGAAATGAAAGACACAAAAAAGCAGGGGTGTAACGATATCGATTCAATGATCAACGATCCGATATCACCAATGCAAACGTGAAAACGTCGATACGTATCATCATCTTTAAAATACGCCTTTATTTTGAAATTCCCATGGCAATAATTAAAAGGTCATCAATGGTCCTTTAAGTTAACTGATACAATTTTGCACTTAAACATAAGGCATGTGGCATTTTATAATGAACAACAGGTCTATTTTATTTATTTATTTTTACTTAAAAAGAAGATAAGTCATATTTGAGTTGCTTTTTGTGAGTTGATATAAACGTAACTGATTGTGTTAAATGGGCATGATATCGTCTCATATCGATCGCAGGGCCCTGAATTCAATTGAATAGAATCGAAATTGTATCGCAGCAGACTTTGTGATATCAGCAAATATTGCATTGTTGTCCAAAGAATTGATATAATATCCTATCGTGTTGAAACTTGTGATTTACACTCCTACAAAATAGTATGCTGAACAGACAAAACAACCCAAAACAACATCCTGGGTGATCCATGTGCCTGCATGTGTTATGTGTTGTATACAAGGCTGTATTCAAAACGTCTTGAGTTTCACTGATCTGTTTTCTTTCAAATGTCTTGCTGGGATAATGATTCATGTATTGTTTCATGCCCCCTATTTTAATGATGTATTAAAAGAATATGAAAAAATGGTATTTCCACAGAAAGATGCACCATCAGTCTCCGAGGACTTGGACAAGGCTGAAGAGCAGACAGGCTCAGGGTGATGGAGTATGACAAAAGACAGATGGAAGACAGACAGGAGACTTTGAACCATTAGTCATTACATATTATGATTTCATTGTTGTTGTTGTTGTTGGGGATGACAAGTCATCAAATGTACATATGTGTATGTGTGTGCCTGCTTCAGCTGTAACTACTATTATTCATAGTGTCATTTTCTGGTATGGATGATGTTCACTGAACACAATTGCAATTATTTTCCTCATTCAATGCAGTTTTTCCCCCCTGTTTAGCTACATAAAGGTCACTTGTGTCATCATCCAGAAATGTACATAGCTTTTGAATACAGCTGGTAAAATCTCATAATGTTTGTGACAGGGCTAATAGCTACTTATCAGATGTCCACCCTTTCTGCACCAATATTTCATCAGTTACTCGTGGAGTTAATATGCTTTTGCTAACGTCAGTGTAGATGAGTTGCGTGTTTGGCTTCTCTGTGTCCACGTGAACATACCATGATCTGGTGGGCATTACAATCAATCAGTTCCTACTTTGCTGTTAAGGTGGTTCTTGCATGACATATACACAGTATTTTTGTGAACTCATCTGTATATTTTAAGTGCTTTTATTGTTTTGAGCCCATAATAAACATTGTTGCTTCTGAATTCTCCCAGTTGTTTACTGAAATATACCCAATGTTTTAACACCCTTACTATTAGATTAGATTAGATGTGTGGAAACCATTTCAGATGTAAACTGAAACTAAATGTATCTCTGTTTGTAGACTGAATGTATCTGTACAATAACAAATCATCATCATCATCATCATCATCATAATACTGAATCCAAATTTAAAAACTACTGTGTTTACAGATCATGGTTATTGTGAGGGACTGAGCTGGCAGGCATGAGGAATGACAGGTGGATTTTCAAAAGGAGGGTTGTATTTACCCCCAAAAATTAAGCAAACAATTTACAAAATATGTAGCAAAGTTCTGGACCCATAAAATATGTCAACTAAACAGAACTTAACTCAGGCTATGCTAACTTAACACAAACTGAAAACAATTTAACAGACTAAACTGACCTAACAAACTGAAGACAAAGGGGAACATACCATATAATGGCTGATCAGACCATTTTTAAACAAAAGGGTAAAACAAAGACAAACACCACCTAATCTATAAACACAACAACATAGCACTATTAGTCTATCAGTATAAATACTTTAGCAATTAACCAAAAGCAAAAGCACAACAAACTAATATAGTCTAAAGCAATCCCAATCCCCCCCATTATGTGGTAGCGCTTGGTATGTTCTGATTGGCCACTTTCTGTATTTAAGAGCTCTGCTTTAGGGAGCCATGTTTTGCTCTGGTGTGATAAGATGTCACCTTCAGCTGGCTACAGGTAACTCAAATAAATGAATATTAGAATCACTTGAGTCAAACTTGACTAAAGACAAACTAAAGTGTGACTGTACAGAAGTTAACTAAATGTGTGCACCACAAATAGAAACAAATGTACTGGTAACGATACGTAAACTATGAGTGATGTATGAAACAAAACCTGTGTGATAATTTATCTGTTTGCTGATGTTTGTGCAATGTGCGTGAGGTCAAAAGGTCAACTAAACTATAAAGAAAACTAAGGTGTATGCAGTATTAAATACCTGTTGATGATGAACTGCTGTATCTTCTCATTTCTCCTGCGTGAGTGAATTTATGCTTTCATATGGCTGTTTAGGGCTTCCAAACACACTGACTGGCAGCAGCTTATACCAGACAGCAGGAAGCTCATAAGCTTGTCAAAAACGTTTCAGTAGGCTACACCTGTTATTTCAATGGGCCAGAAAGCCTATTTCAACATTTAGGTGAATATAAGCAGCAGGTGATTTGCTAACCCTTCATTGAATAATTTAGAGAAAAGCTGCTGAAATCAGGAAGACACCACAGTAACTGTAGAAAGCGCATTGTTGTGTCAAAGTGGTGTCACTCGTCGGGCTGCTTTTCCTGTCTGTCCTTTTCACGTTAATGAGAAACATCTGGTGAGATGAGGGGTGAATACCTCTAAAAGCTGCTTCTTTGGCTGATGATAGCTGTGGCCTTCATTACCGACCTATTTTATTGTTACTATGGCTATGGCTATAATATTTAATCCCAGATGTCCACATAATGGGAGCTAACAGATCTCAAAGGCTGCTTTACATTTTAAGATCGCGGGGAGGAAATGTCTTTTAAATGAAAAGGAGAAACATTAAATGCATCTCAGGTGACTGGCCATACATGGAGGCCAGGTGGTCAATGCTTAAAGTCTTTAGTACAAATCTTGGACAGATTCAATGATACAAGCACTAATTAAAGCAAAGACACACAAACTGAATGTGCAACATCTTCAAGGGAAATTGACACCTAACAGTAGATATGTAATGGAGGTGCTTGGTGACTCCATCTTTCCCTTTTTCTTTTGCTCTGTAATTGAAGAGGCCTTCAACACCATGTGTCAATGAATTTACATCTATTTTGCATTCACTTAAACCTTTTAAAAACACCTTTTGGGTGTGCAAATTTCATAATGTAAACTTCACAAACTCCATGATGAACTACTGTGCCTCGTTACTTCTCCTGGGTAAGTGAATTTCTGTTTCCGTATAGATGTATAGTACTTAATAATGCTATTTTCTATTTGAAGCTATAAGATATGAAGTAAAGACAAATGATTGGTTAATAAATGGTTATTATGATTAATGCCTTTTGATTAAAATTGTATACAGACATCACAGTAGTTAAAGGAACCTTTAAATGTGCAATTTAAACTGGGGTTGTGTTAAACGTCTTCTAAAGTTACAACTCAATATATATATTTTTTAAGTGAAAGGTCATTTTTAATTGATATTTTGAGATGATCATCATCCCTTGTTTAAAAATGTATACACAAAGTTTAGCAAACCCCCTTTCAAGACATTAACTAATTAACTCTCCATTTCTCCTCTTTTTGTCAGGTTTACTTGTCACCTGTGTCGCATGTAATTTTACTTCTGGTAAAGATGATGTTCACTAACTTACTTACTGACAACACACGTAAAAAAGCTAGCAATGGGTGAAATATGCATTAAATCATTCTTGCCAATGTTTCCTTGTACCTTGCAGGTCCTTGTGCTGAATACACCAACATAACTGAACCATGGCGCAACCAAGACTTTACATCTACTTCTTTCCCTGGCTTTCCTAAAGATGACGCAGCTCTTGTTAACCGCTGGTGTCGCTTCACAGGCATCGGTGGAGACAGAGTTGTTGCAAGCTGTGCATCAAACAATCGTGGTGGCACATCACATAGGATTTATGTACCATTTTCATATCCGACTGTTGAGTCTGTAACCCCCACAACAGGGACTGCATATGGTAATGTTGGTCACTGTAGTGGCAGAAGTATTTCAGTGAGTGTGGCGCTGTGTGCTGGAGGATTCTACGTGTACAAACCATTAGGACACCCATATAGCGCTATGGGTTACGTGACCTGTGAGTTGCTGCTAATTGTTGTTGTCCTATGTTTTCAATTTCTTCGTCAATATATAAAAAAGCTACATTACATGCACATTTTGCAAGGTTGGCGGTTCGATCCCTGGCTCCTCCCGTCCGCATGAAGTGTCCTTGAGCGAGACACTGAACTTCCAAGTTGCCATGTCTAATTGTATCTCTGTTTAGATCATTACGTGTGTAACCCAGACTCCTGTGGACCACTTGCTGAGTGTGCAAATGGGGGAGGCTGTGTCTGTGTTTCTGGGTATAAAATTCCCCCAACACACATACCCACTCCAGATTCATATGGTTGTATTGGTAAGTCCATTTATTTAATTTAAATGGCACAAAATATTTTGTTGGGGGGTGAGGCATACTGTTTTTTTTTTTCACAGAATAAGAGATTGCACAACCACCTATAATGTCATATTGCTGAAATGATGTGTAGTTATGTTGTGATGTTTTAGGATGAGAACATTACAGTCACCATCGCAGCGGTGATATTGTGGAGAAAGTTGTAGGCTTGTGCAGTGTATCCTGTGAGTAATAGATTAAAAGGATTGAAATAGATAAATGTAGCTAGTACAAATGCAAACTTGACCAAATTGCATGAAAGAATATTTTAACAAGTGTTAAATAATATCCAGTTAATGATACATTCAAATGAACACATTTAGAACCTGCAGTGTGGTGTTGATTAAGGGCTACTTGAGTTAATCTGATAGGGCTGTAAAAAAAAAAAAATCCTGTCTGTAATATATCTTCTCAGACATTGATGAGTGTCAGAAGACTGCAGGAATTTGTGGTTCTAACACCAATTGTGCAAACATCAATGGATCATACATCTGTACCTGTCTGAGTGGATTCAATGCAACAGATCCAAATATACCACCTGGACAGTCCATTCAATGCACAGGTACCATTTATTTAAAACATAAAATTTTAAAAAAGTACATCACATTTATGCAGGTTTTGAAATTGATATGCGTCTATTGTCAATTGCTCCTCTATAGATATTAATGAATGCCTTAATAATGTCTGTGGTGATGATGGGACCTGTCACAACAACCCAGGAAGTTACGTGTGTGAATGCCATGAAGGCTACCACCTTGTACCTGACGCAACCCCAGTTTGCCAAGGTCTGTACTATACTATTACTATACTATACAAAGGTAATATACATTGAGCAAGGGACAATCCTCAATTAGCCATTTGGTAGTCAAAAATTATGTTAAAGGCATAATATGTGACAATATTCAGCTTGTGTATATAAAAACAACAGTGAAAGTCGGCCCCACCCCGACTTATATTGACGCTACTGGCTGCCTTGTATCACTGTGGGTGGTGTCGAGCTGGGACTACGAGGGCTGATGCATGCTCTGTTATTGTCTGGGGCTACAACCCATGTGGAGGTACCAGTCTGTTTAGCCATGCCCAGAAACGTCCCGACCACTACGGAAATAGAGGAGAATAAGTAAATACAGGCAGGGGGCGGGGTCTAAGCAGATGCAGACACCATCACATACTTGATGATTGAGAGGGATCACTTTTTTTTATTGGTCTATACATTGTTTTTTAGGATAAGGTTACATGTTATGCCTTTTAAGCTCTACATGCATTGACAATCCAGTGAAGGCTACGAACCATGAATAATATAAAGGTCCACTAAAAACTGTTGGAGCATCAACATGGAACACCGTGGGCAAATAAACGGCACCTAATTGTCGAGGCCAGTCATATTACAATGCTAGCAAAAGGCTGAGGAAGTACAGAGGACTACACACACAAAGCTTAGGTTAAGTTAATCTGCTATCTTGGTCACAAACATTAACTACAGACTTTGACAGTATGTCAATGTCCAAAACTCATGACATGCAGTATTTTGGTGTTGGATGCTAATAAAACAATGATTTTATCTTTGCAAATATAAAAAGGCATTTGAATATTGTAATCTATTATAGTAGAAGATTCACATTTATCTTAGAATATGAGAAAACATCAGGAACATGTTTCAGCTGTTCAGAAAACCCATTGAGTTATAATAACACAGGGGCTAGGAAAAGGGGTTGAATTTTGGATATTTATTGTCAGTTAGAGTAACTGTCCCTTCCTCAGATATCGATGAGTGTTTCAACTCCACCGTCTGTGGCCCTGACTCTGTTTGCACCAACACACCTGGAGCTCATACCTGTGAATGTCAGCTGGGGTACACACCGACTCAACCAGACCATGACCCCAGCGAGACCAACATCTGTATTGGTATGCAGACGCAGTAGCAAACCTGATCATTGAAACATCTGCGCATGTATTACTGTTAGCCATTTTGAGTACATTTCTTCAATATGAGAGAGGAAGAAAATAACATTGAAGTAATAAACATAAACATTTAAGCAAATGGGGAACATTTTCTGTAATCCAGTAAAAAAAAAAGTATCCAAGTTAAAAGATGGTATCAAATATACTTTTGTGATGTCTCTGAAAAGTGTGTATGGCGTCTTTTGTGTATATTTTTTAATCTATGTATTTTTTATTTTTTTTACATACAGATATTGATGAGTGTGTCAAAGATGCTACCATCTGTGGTCCTGATGCCAACTGCACAAACTCAATCGGATCTTACATCTGCACCTGCTTCCCTGGTTTTCGGCTAAACAACCCAGAAGTGATAGCCGGCATTGCTAACCCATGCACAGGTGAGTGCCCTTGTTCTACAGTTGTGTGCCATATATATATATATATATATAGGATCCAATGACCCATGAGAACAGATAGCCCTGTGCGTTTTCTCTCTCTACAGATATAGACGAGTGCAGTGAGACACCTGATATATGCGGTGTAAAAACTGTGTGCACTAATGCACCGGGGACCTTCTATTGTTCTTGTCCTGATGGATTCTATCCTACTACTGGAATCCTGTGGGAGATGGGGGTCTCATTTTGTCAAAGTGAGCAAAGTGGAGTTTAATGATAGTTAAGATTTCTGAAAATGTAAAGATGTTCATGTACGATATTTTCTGACAGGTCTTCAAGATATTCTAGATGCAATAGAACCTCCAGAGGTAAGTCCAGATGGCATTTTTCCATTTCAAGGTTGAGAATTTATGAATGAAGAATTTATGTTGAAACTCGTATCTCTTGGTAGAAGGACATCTGGATTATGTTGAACTCAAGATACAAACTGATGTTTCACTATTGTGAAATGAAAACATTGTAATTTTGTAAGATTATACAAATGATGTCAAATCACCAGTTTATATTGCAGTGGTGGAAGAAGTACTTGTTTTAACTGAAGAAAAAGTACAGAAGTATTATCAGCAAAATAAGTACATGAGCTCAAGTTATTACAGAATATTATTATGTTTGTATCACTAACAAATACACGGAAGCATATTGCATTCACTTGAGAAAATAAATTCTGCTGTTTTTCTGAATTAATGAGAATTATTTCATTAATTTAGAAAAACGGTGCAATTTTTCTTTTTTTTTTCTCAAGTGAATGCAATACACTTCCATACAAAAATACACGTGTCATTGTGGAGAGAATTTCAGATACTTTGTATGCTACTGGGTAGATTAATAGTATAATACTAATGCATATCATATACACATAACATGTTTTTATTTAAAAAAGTAGCTAGTAACTTTAAGTGTCAAATGTAGTGGAGTAAAAAGTACAATATTTCCCTGTAAAATGTAATGGAGTAGAAGTATAAAGTAGCATGTAATGTAATACTTAAGTATAATAGAAGTATGTGAAAATTGTACTTAACCACAGTCCTCAAGTAAATGTACTTATGTAGTTAAATTCCACCTTTAGTAAACAAATACTCAACACACACTTTTATTGCAGGGTCAGACAAAAGAAAGAGCTTTCCTTGGCAATATGGATCAACAACTTAAGAACAACTCAGATGTTGTCTTACCAGAAGCGGTATGTAGAAAACAGACCCCACAGTTCCTGGCTGTTAGTTTAGAGAGATGTAATGTGATGCTGCAGTTACATTCTGTCTAAATATTTCCGTCTCGGTGTCTTTTGCAGACGGTGGCAAACAGCTTTTCTGCATCTATGGTACTTAACATCCAACAAAATGAGAGCTTTGTATCATATTGTATGTTTGTATTTTTGTTTGCCTGTTATTCATTCATTATAATGACCTCAACTGTTGCAGGAAGTGTCAGGTGTTGGACCACGTGCCAGGTCGAGCAGGGTGAGCAGTGAAGGAGATGGGGAGACCGGCGGTGTGATCCTGGAAATCTCAGACGGTCTAGTTTCTATGATGGTGGAGCCAGGTCAGAACCAAACCAAAAAAACTGTGCAGACTTCAACAGTGGGTAAGAGGAGTTCCCCTTAGTTTAGATCGGCTACATGTGAATTATCAGCACGTATCTGCTATACCAGCTGTCATTTTCATCCGTGTGCAAGATTTGAGCCTACATGCCATTGGCCCAGGGAGTCATGGTGACAACAACGCTCCCCTTTCTGCCAAAGGACAGACCATGGAAATCAACTTGCAGGCTCTTGCCAGCACCAACAATGGTATGAGAGTAGATTATAATGACCATGATGACTATAACATGTCTAGATGTTTTGTTTATTTATTGTATCATGCGGACACTCCCAGGTTCTGCAGCAGCTGCCTTATTGACACTGAATGGGATGGAGAGTCTTCTCAGTCTTCGATACTTTGAAACAGAGAACGTGACGGAGATGTACTCGGATGTTTTCACTGCGATCGTACCGACAATAAACACCACCAACCTCACGGAGCCCGTCAACTTTACCATCCAACACAAGAAGGTGCGACATCAACCAGAATATAAGACCGATATCCATCCAGACAAAAATAAACTTTTAGTGTAATCTCTGTTTCTCTTGATTTCTCAGAAAGTACCTGAATCTGGAATCGTGACGTGTGTGTACTGGGAAGACAAAAGCATGAACAAAGAAGAAGGACAAGAAGGAGAGGCGATGCGTTGGTCGGTAGAGGGCTGTTGGGTTGCATACTCTGATGAAAACTACACAGTGTGCAGCTGCTCCCATCTTTCTACATTTGCCCTCATCATGCAGATTGGGGAGGTATATCAGATTTCTATGTATATCGTAAAAGTATGTTGTTACTTTTTAAATCCTTACCAATTTTTGAAGACTTTTGTCTGTCAGATTTAATCACACCCAATCCTGTCTCCAACAAAATTACATTCCCATACAACTAAACTGCATTCTCAGTTACATTTCAAGGGAATCCTCTCAGATCACGGTCACTGTTTTAAACACCTTGTTAACATTGTGAATTGCTACAAAACGTTTGTAGACTTTTTTTCACTGGGGTGGCCCAAGTGGGGCTCTGACTTATGCAGGGGTGGCATAAAGTGATGTGCACTCATGTCGGAATCACATTAATGTAACATTTCTGTCTTCAGTTCTCATATCTATTTTTTTTGTCTGCCATGAAATGGCGACAATGGGGACTAACATCACACATGAATACAATTGGGCTCATTGAATCCACAAGAGTCTAATCTTTCCAGTGATACCCAATTTATGTTATTCAAGATTGTTTATGGACCCCAGTATGCAGAAATATTCAAATACACCATTTTAGAATAGTAAAGGGCAGACTTGTGGGTACCCATAGAACACATTTTCATTCAGAGGTCCCTCGCTGTTATTCAGCCTCGTTGACCCAGTTACCAATGGATTCTGTAGGTGGTCTAGTTTTATGTTGCCAATATCTTCACGGTAATGTCTGCCGAGATCGCAGCGGGTCTCTGAGGGTTACAGAGGCTGGTTACAGGGTCTGCTCTTCTTTTATTTCCTCGTCAGACAAGAAAACATCTCGTTGTTGTCGTCCACCTGTTCTCTTTCTTCATTTCTTCATCTATATTCTCTCTGTCTCTCCTCAGTGAGGCCTCCGTCTGTGGCGGACACGGATCTCAGTCCAGATGACGAGGAGAGTCCGTCTCCGGCCGCCGCCGCCGCCGCCGATCTCAAGTCCGGCAGCCAATCAGAGGACGAGTCCTGCGACGCCCCCCCGGTCTGATGTTGACACTCTCTAAATCTGCTGCTCTGCTGTCGTCTCTACTCCAGAGAAACTTTAAGGTTCATACATACATACACACACACACACACGCACACACACACACACACACATAAATACTAGGCATGGGACAATATGTACATTTCATGTCACGATTATCCTCGCCAAAATAATTACGATTCACGATATTATCCCGATAATCAACTAAATATGATTAAAACTCTGAAAACACACTGCAATCACTTGTTTTGACGTTTTTCTCAAAACATTACAACTTTTTTTTTAAGAAACAAATATTAGTATTGCATCACAGGTAGAACACTGTAGTAAACTGCAGTCAGTTTGTGAGGATATTCAGGATTTTTGATCATGATCCATGATAAAAATCCATTATTGTCCCATCCCTAATACACACACACACACACACACACATTTACAGTCAAAAGCAAAGACCGTGGACAATGATTGAATTGTATTTTTCCTGCGGAGGCAGAGGAGACACTAAAGTATTTTGCTGTTATCAGAGGAGTTTCCTGACCTCGGATCAGCCGTCCGGCCAAACGGACACCAAAATGTCCATTACGTCTCTGTCAACAGCTCTAATGGGACCATAAAGCGCAGAGACAATCTGCAGTTGCTTAGATAACCAGCTATTTAAAAAAAAAGATCAGTTAGTCCAAATCACTGAGGAGAAAGTAGAAGCAGTTTTACTGGATTTCTGTCAGGGACTTCTACCAGCAGGTCTTCTGGAGATAAACTCTAAATATAAACAAATTCAAGTTTTTATCCTGCATACATTCACTCCGTGTCTTGAAACAATAATTTGTCCATAAATGAGAAAATGCCAAAATTATGAGCAGCTGGAACAGAGGAACAACAACAAAGATAGTTTACACACTCTCTGCTGCTATAGCCAAAGCTAAAATCTTTTTCTTTGCTTTTTTTTTGTTATCAGTTTTTGTTTCAAAACTATCTTTTAATTTTCATAGAACATCCGTCTTGTCCACAGACTGTATGTAAAGATGGACGACGCGTCTCCACTTCCTCCCACTGTACAAAATGAAGCCAAAATATCCCCAATACGGGCGCCGCCATCTTGTAATTTTGCCACCAGTCTGCGGTATCAAATGTTCCAGTTAACTTTAATGAAGTGAAAACACACTGAGAAACCTTCTGAGACATAAACACTGACACACTACACACAGGGCCTGTTAGCATTGCTAAAGCCTCTACACAGGGTCTGTTAGCATTGCTAAAGCCTCTACACAGGGTCTGTTAGCATTGCTAAAGCCTCTACACAGGGCCTGTTAGCATTGC
>JAOVVB010081916.1:0-13625 GCA_028570985.1 Heterobranchus longifilis
AATGCTGTTGAATATCGCAATAATGATTTTACTTGCGATAAAACAGTACTGCCTTTCTGCTGCTTTCAGTATACTGCTAAAATACAACAAATTGCTTGTTGAATAATTTTTTTTTTTTCCAACATTCTCTTATTGAACTGAACCCAAAAGGCGCAATACAAAAAGAATGATAGTTACAAAGTGCAGTTTTTTACTGATACTGTCTTTTAACTAACTCAAAAGTGTCTTTTGTGATGTGTTTCAATCTTTTGCTTGTTCATTGTACAAGTTGATGTCACGATTATAAAAAAAAAAAAAAAAAGATTTATTGTGCTGTGATCCTTGTCTACTACCCACCGCAGGGCCCGCCGACGGAGGACCAGAGTATCTGAACGAGCTGAGAGCTGACATGGTCAGGTTATTCATGATGACGTGGTGCATCTGGGCATTCTGGATCATCATCAGCTCTACAAGGTCTACACACACACACACACACACACACACACACACACACACACACACACACACACACACACAGAGCACAATCAGTATGTGATGGTCCTTTTCTATCAGCCTGCTATTCTGTCCTCTCCCCTTGGGGCGACTAGGTGATTATAATCCACATTGTGTCAAACCGAAGTGGTGAACGTGAGTTTTCTCACCTTCTTCTCACTCAATATTTGTTCGGCAGTGACTCACCTCAGTTATTTCACTTCTTCCCAGCAACATAAATACACTTTCTGACCAAGATTTAGGAAAGTCTATTCAAGTTATTCCACTATAATTTAAAGACTGTCACTATGTAAATTTTAAGAAATATTCACCCTGATAAATTAGCCTGTTAAATGCTTTCCAGGCAATATAAATTGTATCTCTGGGCACCAGTTGTTGGTTTTTTTTTAGCTCAGTGATGCAACATTCAGTAACTCGACAAACTTTGTGATATTTCACCAACTTGAAGGGGTTATGTCAATTTCATAAATAATATAGCAATAATGTCAGCTAATGTTAGTCTGAGGACTATTCATGCAAAAAAAATGTGACTCACTGAAATGTGATGGCTGGCTGGGCTGGATTAGCCTGGCCCTTATCTGTCTCATGGACATTTCCTATAACATCCGGCAGCTACTGTATCGTCAAATAGTTTCATCAGTATTGTCACTTTCCATGGTTTTGTCCACATTTTTAAAAAATTGAAATCATCCATGGTGTCAAATTCAGTGTTCTTTCTTTCAATAGCTTCACAAAAATGTAACTGATTGTACTGTTGATATTCAGCCCATGTTCAGAATGACAGCTCCATATTAATAAATCCAGAAGAGTGGCAGCAGCTAATGTGCTGGTAACATTGACAGTCAAGTAATGTTAAAGGTAGTCAGTCAAGTGTGGCTGTAACAGAAGAATGTACCATCTCTAATTGACACCCTGCAGATCAATACTTTACACCCAAGAGAAACTTGGTGATTAGTAAGGCCATTTTCAGTGCACACTAGTTAAAACTGAACATATAAAACCATCTCCTGCAGCAGCAAGAGAGTCATCCATCAGAAGAAATCTTAATTTTAACTTTAAGCATTCAACTTTTCCAGTAACTGAGAGGACATAAGTCAGAGGTATAAGAAATCGGGTTACAAATCATCAAATTACACGATTCTTGTGTTGTGACATTCTTCAAACTTTTAATATATTTTCAAGCAGTTGCACCAAAATGCAAAGTTGCTTCATGCAGCTTATGTGTCAAACAATAAGTATTTCTTTATATTAATTCAGTGTAAGTTAGGAGACAGGATTGTTTTATAACCTGAGTAAACTGAAGTGACACAGTAGCTGGGTTTACTAGCTGCCATTATATCTGTCATAACCCCAAAATCCTATCTTAACAATTCTTTGACATTTTTGGAACACATTGTGTTTACAGAAATAGGCTGTTGGGAGAGTTTTAACCTTTTGAATCTCTGAGCTAAATGCCACTGACTTACAAAACTTTATTTTATATAAATGAATTATCCCGAGAAGTTGTAAACCGGGCTGAATAAAACCTGCTGCAGTACTTGGATATGAATTTAACACACACTTGCATACGCAAACTCATGCGCACACATTTTACACAATTGTCCAAGCTCAAGAGTAGACCATAAATAATATATCTGAGTGCTTGGTAGCCAGTCGGTAATGTGACAGACAGGCAAGAACAGTCGTGAGTGTGAAATCCTGAGATTTAGTTTGTGTGTGGTGACAGTCTGCCGTACCCGTATCCTTGACATGACCAGCAGGCCTAATGGAAGGAGCAGAGCCAGGAGGCATCATGGTTGCTGGGAGCTACTGCAGGATAGTGGTGGGCTGCTGAGGAGCCTGGGGAGAGATGGGACTGTAATGAGGCTCTCTGCCTGGAGGCACAGTGGCTGAGAATAACTATCTATACAGGAGGGAGAAATGGAAGGATTATCTTCCCATATGCCAACAATATTAAAAACATCACTTCTTGTAATACTAGACATTATTGTATTATGACGTAAGACTCAGTGATGGGTTTTGTGTTGGAGCTACACAGAGAGCAGCAGGTTAGTTGTTGCTAGAGCTACAAAGATCAAATTATCGATTCATTGATTAGTTGTAAAATAGGCATGGAACGATATGAAAATTTCATGTCACCTTGTCAAAATAATTGCCCAAATAATTGTGATTCACGATATTATACTTAAAACTCTTAAAATGACACTAAAACACACTGGAATCACTTTACCTTACATTTTGCTTTGTTGGGACTTTTTTCTCCAAACATTGCAACTTTTTTCCCCAAAACATTGTGACTTTTTTCTTGAAACATGCCAACTTTTTTTTTCTCATAAAACTGCGAGTTTATCGCTTAACATAAGATTTTTTTCTCAATACATCACGACTTTTTTCTCATAAAACTGTGTTTATCACTTCACATTAAGATTTTTTTCTCGATACATCATGACTTTTTTTCCTCATAAAACTGAGTTTTTTTCTCAAAACATTACAACTTTCATATTTTATTGCATCACAGATGGGACACTGTAGTAAATTGCAGTCAATTTGTGACGATATTCACAATTATCCTGATAACGGAAATTCACCATGATCAACTTATTGTGATAATCGATTATCGCTTTGAGTATATTATTTATTTATTTTATTTTTTAAGAAAACGAGTCAAAATTCTGTATATGTGGGTAGTTTCTGGTTTCTTTACTCTATGACAGTGAACTGAATATCTTTTGAGTTGTGGCCAAAACAAGACATTTGAGGATGTCATCTTGGGCTTTGGAAAACACTGATCGACATTTTTCACCATTTTCGGACATTCTATAGACCAAACAACTACTCAAGAAAATAATTGACATTGAAAATAATCATTAGTTGCAGCCCTAGTTGTTGCTAAGATAAATAGCTTCCGCTGACAGCCTAATAACCAACAGAAGAAAATGAGTTAAAATAATGCACACTTACAGGAAATATCTGAAAAGCATGAGGTTCATATGGCTCAAAGTGTGGATAAATATCTTCTGTCCACGCCATATGTGAGAGATTCAGCTGATATTATTTACAAGATACTCAGTATGTAATTCTAACCTGTTTGCTCAGATGCAGAGGCACACAGTAGCAGGTTGCTAAGGTGCCAAAACACAGGCAACAGTCTGCATGCACATATGCACACACACTCACCCACACAACACATACACACACATACACACACTCTCCCTCCGTCTGTGATCACTACATTGAGCTACAGTATGCAGTGCAGGCTGTTTGTGTAATTAATCTCACTTCAGAAGCCAAAAACAGAGCGGCTGGTAACTCAAATAACTAAAACTATAATACATTGTCTATAAAAGTATCCACCCACTCTGGACTTTTTTTGTTTCACTGTTTTTCACAGTGAATCACAGTGGATGTAATTAGTTTTTTTATTACACTGATCAAACAAGGAAAAAATCTCTTAAATATCAAAGTAAAAAATATCTGCAATTTAATTTTAATTAAAACTTAGGTAGGTGTTATATTGGTGGGATATTAATGAGGTAAGACTACTAACTCAAATGTTTGAGTCAACAACTAATCAACAACCAATTGAAAAGCAATAGTAATTATGATGCTAATTAGATTTTTAGTGATTTTTGTGAGTTATTTTAATTTGCATGCTGGCATTTCTAAGTATAGTATTTTATTTTTCCAGCACTAGTGTGCAACTTGAACACTGAAACAAATTAAATAAAGGAGATGTTTCTATCTAAGTGATCACAGACAGAGAGGGTGTTGCTTACATTATGGCATGTGGCTCAGTTACATGATAAAATATTTATATACTGCCTACTACAACAGGTGATAACATTGACTACATCTTTAATCAACAACCTAGAGATGAAACCGATACGTTTAGATTAGAGAAATGGGTAACACTTAATTTGAACCCCCCTATTTACTATTTAACATTCATTAGAAGTATAACAACAGGTAATACAAGATTTAAAGCACATAATTGTAGTTGTAAGGATATGCAAGTTTATGTTGTAGTCTATATATGTGTGTTTGTATTTGTTTAAACTATTGCTCCTGCTATAGATCATCCATTGCTGGTGTATAAGCAGTTAATGAATGCTTGATGACACAGTATACCATTAACACACAGCGTGTTTATTCATATTTTTTTCAAGAAATACCTATGCCAGGTAATACCTTGAGATTTGTGCATGTGTAATGGTGATGGAAATTCGGATATTGCAAACTTTTTGTCCACCTGCCACTGTGGCTGGTGTATTCCAAAATGTATCAGCCACTCAGTAGATTACCATTGTTTTTTTTCTGCTGGTGAGTGAGGCAAATCTAGCAGCCACTTGCATATTTTACCAGCATTTGGCTGGTGGCAGGTTTACACACTATAAAACTGTAGTAAGCAATTCTGAGGATATCTGTTTGTGTTTTAGATATTCATACAAACAGTTTAAACCCCTAATGAAGCAGCTGGTGAATTAACATGTAACGCCACAGCCACAGTGTTAACTCTTACAGTGTTATAAACCATTTCTTTATCCTTAATAAAGCTAATAGATGCTAGGGAGATTAAGATAAAGGGTTACTAAAATGTGTTAAAATCAAGTATGTTTCTCGGGTTGACGGAGAACACTGATAATCATTCTAGTTGTTCCCTGATTGCAGGAGCCGAGTGTGATACAGTCGCATTTCCTTGAATTGCCCCCAGTCTCCCCACAGGTGATTTTCTAATATTAATATTTAAAATAACAGTGATGTGGCCACTGGTGTGCGTTTATGGAGTGCTCAGAATGCAACACAGCCAACAATCCATGTATAATAGATGGTTACAGCCTGAAAGCTTCACTATGGCAGACGACACTAATTAGCACGCAGTTTACATTCACTGTACCACTCTGCTTTCCAGTCTCCTTCCCTCCTCAACCCTCCCCACTCCCTGTCAGTGGAAGGGGCTTCTACACCCCCAGCACATCCATAGCTCTGTAATTAAAACGCTGTAATCTGGGTGGATCGTCTCTATTTTTAAAAGCCCCCTGTCATGGTGTGGGTAAAGTGACACAAAGGGAAGCATCAAGCTGTGAAAGAAGAGGAGGAAGGAGGAAGGAGGAGGAGGAGGAGGAGGGGGGGGGGGGGGTGAGGAACAACCTCAGCAGCAGGTGATGACCAACTCTGTGAGAGATGAGGAAACTAATAAACTATGTTTAATTGGCAGAGTGGCCTAGAAATAATCATCGTGTTATCCAGTGCTGCCCACGCACCTCGCATCAACTCCGATTGTTTTTTTATAGGAACAAAAAGAAAAGAGCGAAGTGCTTCACAAATACCAGAAATGCAATCCAACATGAATGTTTAAGAAATATTTAAATTAAATCATCCCTGGACAACGTTAGCAACATAATGTAAGGCTGGGCAATACTTCAATAACATAATTTATCATCTTTCACTGGAATCTTATTGTGATGATATAATCATATCATGCTGTCATTTTACACACTTCTGGAAATTGCAATTAAAAACAAAAAAATGGGTTATTTAAGAAGTATTGTTTCCCTCCTTTAAAGACTTTAGTCTCATGCCGTGTATAAAAGTAAAACAATGTTAACACCAGTTTCAGTATTTTATATGTGATTTTGCATGCATTAGCCATATTGCAGTGGTGGATATTATTTAAATCAATAAAAGTAGCTTTACACATAAAGGTTAAGGTTAACTAAAAGTATAAGCAACAAAATGTACTCAAAGTATCAAAATTAAAGTACTCATTATGCAGAATGCCAGTGTTTTATTACTGGATTGTTATAGTTGATGTATTAATAATGTAATATGTAAGCAGTATTGTAATGTAGTTGGTCGAGGTGAAGCTAGCTAATACTGTTGGGTAGTTTAATCATATTTATTAAATTGATCTTATTGTTTTGTATGTAAAATCATAGGTAACTTACTAACTATGGCGACCAAATTAAATGTAGTGAAGTAAAATGTGCAACATTTGCTTCTGAAATGTAGTGAAGTAGAATTCGAAAAGTAGCATAAAATGAAAATACTCACATACCTCAAAGTTATGCCTAAGTACAGTACTTGAGTAAATATACTTAGTTACATACCACCGATGCCAAACTGTAATATATATCAACATAGGCCTAATTATTAGCACATTGTTATCATTATTATTATCATACAATGTCATAGTGCTGGGCAGTATAAGTATACCAGTTGTTTTTTTCAGCAACTACTCCTGACTGTAGAATAAGCAACTTAAAACCTATAATAAGGCCCAGTCATGAAAATAAAAATATAGTGAAACCATAGAACCTTAAAGCTATACTATGCAGGATTTTTCTTAAGAAGAAAGTATAGACTCATACAAAAGTAATTCTTCTCAATCATCACTCATGACCCACTAGAAGTGTGTGGTGTGTCTGTATCGGCACAGACCCTGCCTTCTGCCTGGATTTTCTTATTTGGTTCTTGTTTTGTTGTGTGAGGGACATTTCTGGGCATCACCCGTTGGGCACGATGCTGCGAAAATATCCAACACATCACAGAAAAAACGCAAATATAGCAAGGCAAAAGGCCAAGCAGAGAAAGCTCATTCCAAAATGAGCTTTCTCCGTACTACAAGGTCATGATACAAACTCACTCTGAGTATCTACAGGTTTTTATTAGAATATTTCTGGAACCATATATGTCAAATATGAATGAGACCCTGGAGCTTTCTGACACTTAAACAGCTTTGCTATAGGGACTGGACTGCTGAGGTATGATTAAATTAGTTTTTGCACTTCTCAGTAATATTTAATCTCTCTCTCTCTCTCTCTCTCTCTCTCTCTCTCTCTCTCTCTCTCTCTCTCTCTGTCACGCACACACACACACACACACACACACACACACAGAGAAATGGTCATCAGGGTTGTTGGTTAAAGGGTTAGCTCATTGCATTAGGGATCATTTATTCATACCTCAGGGAGAGGGAAGGCCATGCATGGAGATGGCCAGCAGTTCTCTCTGCATCAAAGCTAACAGCATTAACCACATTAGCTGGATGTTCTGCATTAAAAGCAAACGGCATGGCATCACTGTTGCCAGAACTTCTTCAAATGTTACCCTATTACTACGCTGGTGTCGGAGTTGCTGCCGCCGTCACTCGTCGGTCGGCGGACAGTAACAGTAAGATGGTAGATTTTAAGTTAAAGCTGTTATCATTAGTCCATAAGTCTGACTCACTTCCACCCCTCTTTTGCCCCTCACCCCCTGCGGCATCAGCTCAAGAACATGGCCATTACCTTTCCCCGTTCCTATGGCAACACCACCCTGCAGCCCTCGTGTTGGTAGCAGTGTGTGTATGTGTGTGCTCACAATCACATGTGGGTGTGCATGGGCATGGCGCGAGGTTTGTTTAGATAATGTCAGCGAAGAGTACAATCAAATTTCTTTAAGGTTTAATGTCGTCCTCTTCCTTTCGCTGTCTGTCGCTGATAAACGTTCCCTGCACACAGCCTCAAGAAATTCAACAATAGATGTTGAATGGTGATCACATGTTGCAGTCCAGTGAATGTTTGTGGGGTTTGTAATAAGTTTACCGCTGTGTTGTAATTATTTCTGATTTATCCCTGTGGCTGGTGATTAGTAAATCTCTGACTGGAACAACTGGACAGTCAGAAAGGCTCTATGCCTTCTCATCAGGGGCCATCCAGTGTCACCTCGACCCCTTTAGGGAAGCATAGGTTTGGAGCCGAGAGAGAGATAATATCTAGGGAGGGCAAGAATTACATTACCAAGGTTGGGGAGTAACAGAATACAAGTAGTCTGGGTTGCTACTGTATGTAAGCAGTGTCGGTATAAAGCCTTATATTTCCGCCGGGAGGAAATCCCGACCGGAGGAAGTCCCTCCTCCCCTTCATGTGGTTCTCAAAGTCCCTTCGCTGCAGCCAGGGCGCACGTTTGTGATTGGTTTAAAGATATACAAACAGGCCAGGGAGTTTTTCTACTATACCCCAGCGCAGACACAGCACTGTGGAGATAGGTCTGGCTATGCGAGAGTAACAGGATTACGTATTTAAAATAAAAAAAATATGAGGAACTTTATTCCATTACAGCAGTATTCTGAATCCAGTTACTGTCTTTAAAAGTAGATTACTTGAAGGGATTACTTTATCACCTGCAAGGAGGTTATGTTTTTAGTTTGTTTGTTTGTCAGAAGGATTACGGAAAATCTACTGGCCCAATTTTCATGAAATTTTGTGGAAGGTTGTAGCATGGGCCAACAAAGAACCCATTCAATTTTGGAGTGGATCCAAATCACAGGGCGGATACACAAATTATTTTGCGCTTTCATTAACATTGCGGGATAGGGCATGGCTTTGGTGTAGGCACGTGTGCAGTGCACCTGCAACATGACAATGGCAGAGGAGATGCGCAGCCAGGACACTGTCAGGAATGTATTTTTGGAAATATAAGACCCAGACAGAAGTATTCCAAAAGTAATCCAAAGTGTTTAGAATATGTTACTTAATTTGAGTCATCTAATGGAATACGTTATAAATTACATTTTAGGGCATGTATTTACAGTAATCTGTAGTGGAATACGTTTTAAAAGTAACCAAGATGTGACAGAGCCGAAATAGAGGGAAGGACAGGGCAGAGAGCGTGGATGTTATTCTCTCTTTGGCGATCCACTGTCTGGCATGTAGGGATGAGGTAAGAGAGCCAGAGGAGCAATGTGAGATAAGGCTTTGAATATATCTCCTCTCACTCTCTTCTTTTTCTCTTCTCCCTAAGGAGGAGGGCTGACTGACAGACGCTCCCCACCACCACCTCCTCCTACTCCTCCCGCGGCTGTGGGCACGCTTTGTATATTGCCTACCACCAACTCGAGCCAATTAACACGTCCCTACGCACACTCTGAGTTTATTAATGATAAAGTAGTTAGACACGGACACCAATTATCTTGCATTCGGCCACTTAATTGTAAGTGGTTGGGGGAGGTGTGTCGTAGGCAGTGGGGAGGGTTTGCAATGAAGCTGCAGAACAATGCACCAGTTTATGGTCAATACAAGTGATTTTCAGTGGAAATCAATGAGATGAGACACCCACCATCCCCTTGAGAGGACGCGGCCATTAGAGAAAAGCATATTAGTGCAGTTCGCCGCGGACAGAATGAGCTCCCATTCGGCTGGATGTTCTGCTTTTTGTTTATTGTGTGCTTGATTAGTCCCATGGTGATCGCCTCCATCAACCACGCTGGTGTCATTGTGTCTCAACTCGCTCTCTCCAGTGCTCCTCTCTGAATGCTGACTTAATCAGATGCAACCTGTGCCACGCTCCCTTCTTCTGTTTTGATCTGACATCCCCAGTGCCGCGCTGTCTCCTCGCTCTGTGTGTGCGTGTATCCAGATGCAGGACTGACCTGGACGTGATCCTCGATTAAATACAGAAACAAGAGATGAAAGATGGTTTCGTTTAGTGCAACGTATGATTCGCCATTTCTCATGAGAATTAGATTTTACCTTACTGCCGAAGGCCTGCACAGACAATGAGCCTTTGTGGTATTATGCTCCATCTAAAACTTTCCTTCGGGTCGGAGGCTCATTAGGTAATTTAATTTAGAATAGTTTATGATTTCCTCAATGCAATCACAAACTATTTGTAACAGTGAGTCACACACTGATGTACCTGCTGTGCCTCTTTTTCTCTCAATGCAGAAAAGCTGCAGAACAGAATCAGACGGTGGGGCCCCCTGCACTGCTAAAGATCACACTACCACTGGCTTTCTCTCAGTTTGTTCCATTTTAACACAGACATCTGTCCCTTCTGAATATAATTAAGCTCTTTATAGAAAATAGCACATGTGAGTATTGAGTATTTATTTGCATATCGTTTGTAATAACTCATACAAAATGGAGTTGCACCTTTTAATAGTGTAAAACCACTTCCTCCTTGAGATTATGGTTGCTATTAATTTTGTGCTTTTTAAAAAGCACACAAATATAATAAGTGTCACATCCATTAAGAAGGAGGATAATTCATTTCTTTTAACTATATAGCTTTTGTTGTTCCCTGTTTTCACTGGCAAATTCCTTTTATGCCCCCGAGCCACTTGATTTGTTTCTAAACCAAACAAAGAACAACAAGAAGGTGATGGTAACCAGGCTGGTCTTATTCCCTGTTTGTCATATTACTACAGAAAGTAATGCACTGTAATTCGTACATGTACCATGTAATTGTGAGACATGCGGCCCAGGTTTAAAAGACACAAAGACACGCTCTGGGTGGACGGCCTGAACGCACACAGGACTTTCACCCAGCAGACGTCGCATCACGCGAACGTCGCATGTATTCATATCATAATTACCAAGTCGTTTTGTTGCCTAAACCTACCGAATTAGTCCCGTTTCACAACGTTAATCTCAACGTTAATAGTCTGGGTTGCTATGTAAGCAGTGTCGGTAGAAAGTCTTATACTTCCACCGGAGGAAGTCCCTCCTCCCCTTCGTGTGGTTCTCAAAGTCCCTTCGCTGCAGCCGGGGCGTAGCGCCGCCCACAGCGATTGTGATTGGTTTAAAGAAATACAAACAGGCCAGGGAGTTGTTTCTACTATACCGGACTGACAGCTATTGAATCCAGACCTCCCCCCCAGCACGTCACAGCGCTGTGGACATAAGTCTGGCTGCGCGAGACTACAACGTTAATGACGTGTGTATCACATGACCAGGACATGTATTTAAACTGGAAGTAGGAAGTACATTTTAATACCAATCCCTGTGTGTTTTTTACTAACCATACCAAGTTGTTTTTTTGCCTAAACCTAACAGAATATTTTTGTAGCCTAAACCTACCAAATTAGTCCCCTTTCACAACATTAATCGTGGCGTTAATGACGTGTCTATCATGTGATCGGGCCATGGAATTAAACCGGAAGACATGTTTGTATATATTACACGAACTGCTGTGCAATACTTTTCGTATGATATTATACGAACGGTTTATGAGAATGCTTTGCGGTAATAATACCCCAGTTATCACCATCTTGTTGTTCTTTATTATCTACTAATTTCATCCATTATTACATGACAACACGTGTTTGTATGAATTCAACAGCACTGCTTCTGGATCTTAGTGTCTCAGGAAGAAATATTTGAGAGTGCAGAAAAGGCATCAGGAGCTGCTGGAGTGAGAACACGCTGACATTCTGTCACACGAAGTTCAGGACCGGGCTGGTAAAAAACCACAATGACGCATCACATCACCCAAAAAACTGTAGAATGCCTCGGGGTTACAGCTGACAGCACAGTCTTATTGTGAAATCACAACAGTCACATTGGCAAATGATGCTCACATTCACGCTGAGAGTATGTGCAGTATAGAAACACATTTGCGAGTGTGAAATGATGTAGGTGTATAATTTTGTGGATGGTTCGAAATGCTTTAATTGACTTAAGTGTTTATGTGTATGTGTGTGTATGTGCATGTGTGTGCGTGCGTAATCGGTGTGTTGTGTTGTGTTGTGGGTAATGGAAAAAATGAGGCAATTTTGTTGATTGTTGTTCATTTGCCTGCACATAATAGATTTATTTAAAATTTCATGAGTTTGAATGCAAGGACTCCTGGTTCCCTGCTGAATTGGATGCGGCACAATTTGACTCGGGTGATGTGGAGTGTGTGTGTGTGTGTGTGTGTGTGTGTGTGCGTGTGCGTGTGCGTGTGCGTGTGCGTGCGCATGCATGTGCGCGCGCGTGGATGCCTGTGTGTTTACAAAGCTTTTGGTGTTTTTTGGAAATTGTTTCAAGGGGTTTAAGCCAGTGAGGAGTCTGACAACAACTATAAAAACAAATAGAATTACTTCAAGAAAATAATGCATTTTAATGAACATTGTGTTATAGTGGCAATGTAAGTGAAGCACCTTTTAACAGGCGGTTTTCAAGTGAAATGAAAGCAAAAAATATATTCTAGAATTTGAGTTTTGTAGTTGCCAGATGGGGGCACCGGTGACACCTTTTGAAATGATTGCCAAGTCATACCACTTTCTACTGTGTGTGCGTGTGTGTGGACCAAAGGGAGAAAGGGAAAAGAGTGTTTACATCCACTCACCTGTGTGAGATATGAGATACCGTTTCCATTCCTCAACTCTGTTGCGTGTATTGTTATTGCTTCCTCCTTTGAATACAACACATCCCATTAGAAACAGATTGAATGGGGCTGAGAAAGGCCACTTCATCCTTGTGGGACCTGTGTCGACATAGAGAACAGATCTTTTGTGTATCATGCCCTCTAAACAAAAATATTGAGGGATTTAAAAGCTTTCACACACATTGTTGCCTACGCTGATAAATCTCTATCTACTTTTCTAGTGAAAAGCGAAGCAAAAAAAGAGACCTTCACAATTATATATTCAGTATTTTCCAGTCAAAGCCAAGCTTCTTGGGAGAGCTATCTTTATTACAGTTGAGTGCTTCTGTTATGATTTCATGGCCAGTGCACGGTTCATTATTTTCTGTGAGGTCTCTGTTGTAAAAGGTCAGTGGTGACTTTTCCTGTCAAGCAAATGTACAGTGGGGAAATAGCTTGAAACACACCAAACCTGCACAACTGCACACATGTTGATTGGGGTGAAGGGTTAACATGTTACATGTTGTTCCTGCACTGCCACTGCAGCATTATCCTATTTATATCCTCCTTGTGCACTTATTATAATTAACTAGGTTATATCTTAACCTTGTCAAGCAGTCCAACTTGTGGGCCCATAACAGTACGTGACTTCCTTCTCAAAAAGAATATCCCATGTTTATTGCAGATCATTCAGTTGATGAAGAGAAGCACCATCCATGTGTCCACAATCTGTTGTGGACACATGGATGGTGCTCCATGCTAACTCTTTAGCATATGCCCAGTGGTAGTGGGCGACTCGTAGTGAGAAAATCGAAAGTTCTTATTCAGCCAAGTCAAGAAAAGACTTTTGTGTAAGAAAGTGACAAGACTTACACAGAAGAATCAGATAAACATGATGTATTTTGAACTGCTCAATGCATTCTCTTACTTGAATCAGCTCATAAAGAAACATTGGCATTTTAGCAACATTGTTATATTATTCAATTTCTAGTGTTCTTTCAGATCAGTCTCCTGATGCATTTAGT
>JAOVVB010081945.1:0-13624 GCA_028570985.1 Heterobranchus longifilis
CTTTTTCCTGAAACATTCAGACTTTTTTCTCGAAATATTGCTACTTTTTTTCTCGAAACATTACGACTTTTTTCTCATAAAATTATGACTTTTCTTCTTGAAACATTCCAACTTCTTTTCTTGAAATATTGCTACTTTTTTTCTCGAAACATTACGACTTTTTTTCCCATAAAGTTGTGACTTTCATTCTGTTTTCCCCTCGAGGCTTTTACACATACGTGCTTACTTATAGTTTATTTTAGTGTGTGTCCTTTTATCTTTGTTTTACCTGCAACCTGACGACATTTGATAAATTATTATTTTTTGATTCGGAAGGTTTGATAAAGCAAACACGTTAATACAGACGTGTGTTTGCGTTATCTTTACATCCTTGTGAGGACCAGTTTTAAAAGTAACTTTACTGCTGCTTTAGTTTTATGATTCATTACATTTAGACAGGGCATGGTAAATGATTGTTGTGAATGAATGTCCACACACATATAATAACAGAAATGTGTGTGTGTAGTCTTGCAGGTTACGTGGAGGCTCTGGCTTCTAAACTGGGGATGCAGGGTCCGGATCTGACGCCCAAACAGGTGGACATGTGGCAGACCAGAGTCAGTTCTCACATGGTGAGGTTTTAGATTTATTTTAATTCTGCATTTTATGGTTTTTATGATACAGCCAGCAGTAGGCACGGGACGATATGAAAACACACACATCACATTTTGCTTTGTTGGGATTTTTTTCCTGAAACATTCCGATCTTTTTCTCATAAAATCTCTAGAAATAAAAATTTCTCTCTAAATATTATGACTTTTTTCTCATAAAATTGTGACTTTTTTCTCGAAACATTACGACTTTTTTCCTCATGAAACTTGAACACTATTTTAAGAAACAAATATTTTTTATTGCATCACAGATAGCACACTGTATTAAACTGTCAGTCAATTTGTGAGGATATTCACTTTATTATCCCGATAATTCGAAATTCACCACGATCAACTTATTGTATTTTCTGAAAAAAAGTTTGAATATTTAGAGAAAAAGTTGGAATATTTTGAGGAAAAAATTTTTATATTTTGAGGAAAAATGAAAAAATATGGGGGAACAATAATACAATATTATTTATTCAACATGTAAAGGTAAAATAATCAGAGTATATGCAGCAGCGGTTAGTTTACTTCCTGTTTGAGATGTTTTTTCTGACGGCTGGTTTAACAATCCTAAATATAAAGCCTGATTAGTGAAGGAGTCAAAGAAAACTAGATAAAACTTTGTGTAAAATCCTTCAACAAAAGTCGTCTTCTACGTAATCTACAGAGAAATCTAGAAATTTGAGAAATTCGAAATGGAAAATGTGTAACAACCCTGCACCCACAACTACACACGCACACACACAAACACACACGCATCATAACATCATAATATAAAAAACCTTTTCTCTCCTCCTGCAGGGTAAAGCCATCGGAGTGTCCATCGGCTGTATTTTGGGGATGTTCCCGCTGTTTTTCCTTTCCGACGATGACGAGAAGGAGAAAGAAGCGCGGCCCTGCGGCGACACGTCGTCAGACTCTTCCTAACAATCCGCTGCAGACGGGACGCTGCTGATGTCGAGTTTCAAACTACTAACAAGTATTTACAGTCGGATGTTTCTGTGTCCTCCTGCTCCGCCGGCGTTCACACTTCCTGTCTCCAAACCCTCAGAAGCTGTTTGTGTATTTATCTCCATCACAACTTTCTGTGGTGTTTTTTCACAGTCTGCTCCGTCACGACCATCTGCTCATTCAATATGTCAATTTAATGAGGACTCACTCATTTGCATTCACTCATTTTTCATTTTATCTCTTCTCATCCTATCAGCGATAGAATGATACCAGTTTTTTACCAGTACTTGAGTACTCCGATACGAGTACTAGAGTTGGATATTGTTTGTTTGTTTGTTTTTTGGCACTGACTTTTTTTCCCGAAACATTACGACATTTGACTTTTTTCCTCGAAACATTACGACTTTTTTTCTCATAAAATTGTGACTTACTTTCTAGAAACATTACGACTTTTTTCTCGAAACAAAGACTATTTTAAGAAGCAGATTATTGCATCAGACTGTAGTAAACTGCAGTCAGTCAGTGAGGATATTCATGATTATCCCGATAATGGAAATTCACCACAATCAACTTATTGTGAGGGTTTTTTTTTATCGCGATTCACGATAAAATCCATTACTGTCTCATCAGTAATGTAGATTCCGCTTCACTAAACGCGACAAAAATGTACTTGAATCTCAAAAACGCTTCTAAAAATGCTTCCGGTGTCATTGCTCTGAGCGTGTAATATGTGTGTTTACAGCCCGGTACAAATACATGTCGTAAAATGACACGCGAAAAGCAAAAAAAAATGCATTGTGAATGCGTTGCCGTTTTATTCATACACCATTTCGTGATTTAACAGACAACTTAACTGTCTCTTTTCTTTTTTAACTCGTTAATTTAAAGAACGGTACATGAATTATATTTCTCTTCAGACTTCATCTCAGAAACACTATTTGTACACGAAACATTTCTCATTTTTTCAGCTGAAACTGAGCAGACGTGCACAGTCGCTGCGCTCGGCCGTTTGGGTTTTTGTGCATCTTTGAACTTTTACCAGAAAAAAAAACAAAAGAAGTAAAGAAAAGCAACAGTCTGCACTGCTACCTCGATGGGAATATTTTCTGTTTTGCATGAAGACCTGATGTAGCTCTGTAATGTCAGATAGTTTTTAAAATGCTGGAAAATGGAGATGACACTACTTGGAAACTGAAGTTGCTATTTTCAGTTTTTGGGCTTTACACGGATGTTTGTTTTCCAAGGTCTTTTCTGTGTGCGTGTTTTTCTGTCTGCACCATCTTTTTCTTTCTTTCTTCTCTTTCTCGACTCGACTTGGATCCAACCATCTGTGTAATTCGTTTTTTAGGTTTTTACTTCATCAGACTTGGCGCTCCAGATGGTTGGGATTATACCGCGACAAGTCAGTCGTTTTCAGTGATTTCTGTGACTTTCTCTCTCTTTCTTTACTTTTTAATCTGTCTCACACTCTCCAGCTTTCTGCACATGTTCAAGGTGCTTTATTTTGTAATTACGGTGAATCCAGTTGATCCTTTTCTCCTCTGCACTGTTACTGGCTGCATCTAAAATCACTCCCTATTCACTATTACTAATGTAAAGGCTGCAACTGACGATTATCTTCATTATCGACTGATCTGTTGATTATTTTTTATGGTTAATCGATCAACTCTTTATCCTGTTTAATGTCAGAAATGTCCCAGAGTTAGTTCAATCTATTGTTTGCTCTATTGTTTCTAGTTGGAAAATATAAAATGTTAGCCTCTTGTCCGTTTAGCATCTCTGCAGTTGCATAACATCATTTACATTTTTCCATATCAGTGCATTTCTGCTGCAGAGTGAATGAGTGACTGAGGGAGTGATTTCATACACTGGTTTCCATTAACACTCCACTGGTTTTCACTTTATTTTTTACACGGGTTGGAAATTAACACCATTGTCACCAATACACAAGTGGCTGCTAGATTTACTTCACTCACCAGTCAGCACGGGACAATATGAAAATCTAATATCACGATTATCCTGGCCCAAATAATTGTGATTCACGATATTATCACGATAATCAACGAAATATGTTTAAACGTACGTAACAGTACGAAAACACACTGGAATCACTTTATCTTACATTTTGCTGGATATTTTTCTTGAAACATTACGACTGTTTTTCTCATAAAATTGCGAGTTTTTGTCTCAAAACTTTACGACTTTTTTCACGTGAAATCTTCTCGAAACATACGACTTTTTTCTGTTAGAATTGTGAGTTTTTTTCTCCAAATATTTCCACTTTTTCTCAAAACATTACAACTTTAAAAAAAAAAAAATTTTAGCTTGTAGTTTTGTTGTTTTCCTCTGTAAAGTGTCTCATTATTTTTTCTCCAAACACTACGACTTATTTTTAAGAAACAAATAGGATATTCAAAGAGGATATTCACGATTATCCCGATAATGGAAATTCACCATAATTAACTTAAATAATATAAACTAAAATAATAAAATCCATTATTGTCCATCCCTACTCACCAGCCAAAAAAAGAACAATAATATATTGAGTGGCCGGTGGACAAAAAAGTTAATTTCCAACCCTGTAATTTCTACACGGGACATAAAATGTGTCTTGAAAAGTTAGAAAATTGCTAAAACTTTAGGAAAATATTGTAATAATAGATTTGTGATGTTTGCTGGTTTTAAAGCGTGTTGTTATTTAACAGATTGTGATGTAGGGAGGGATGGAGACATAAATCCTTAAACCTAAAGGAATTAAGGGCTAGGAAAAACAATAGTAAACAATGGAACCTGGTGACAGAAATGCTTCAATAATATATTTAATGAGTGTTTGGACACGTAGCTTTGACATTGGATTAAAACGCCTCGGGGGAATTTAGTCTCATTAGAGGAGAGATTTATTGTGGAGGAGGATGAAAACAAGGCGCAATATACCATCTGTTTGAGTCACTAATTAAGTAATAATACATGATGTGCTGTTGTCAGGATTAGGGCTGAACAATTCATCGAAATCTTATCGAAATCGCGCAATATTTGTTAAATATTAAATAATAAACAATACAAAGATGCTTTCTTCAGTCTGTATATGATATACAGAATAATGACGTAAAAATCATTCCCTCTTAGACGTGGGACGATATGAAAATTTCATGTCGCGATTATCCTGGCCAAAATAATTCACGATATTATCCCGATAATCAACAAATTATGCTTAAAACTCTTAAAACGATACTAAAAAACACTGGAATCACTTTACGTTTTGATTTGTTGGGACTTTTTTCCTCAAATCATCTCGACTTTTTTCTCGAAACATTACGGCTTTGTTCTCATACATTTTTTTTTTAAGAAACAAATATTTTTATTGCATCACAGATATTATTGCAATATCAGTGAAAATAATCGCAATTCGATATTTTTTCTAAATCCTTCAGCCCTGCTCATGATGTTTGTTACGACGGACAATCTGAACTTTTATGTTTTTGTATCATTTTGTTTTCTAAGAATATGAAGGGTTTCTTCAGGCCTGTGTGCAGATTTTTTTAATTTGTTTTTATTTCTCTTGATGATATTTTGCATAATTTAATTCTAAAAAAAGAAGAGATATATTTGAAGCTCATGAACAAAGTATGTAATCACTAAAGGAATGCTGTGCTGCCATCTTGTGGACAGTCTGGATTGTGCACTGATTTCATGTATGTAACTATAAAACCAGTGATGTGGAAGGATTGATTCTACAGTATGCAACATAATGTGCAATTTAAACTAATAAATTTGGGAGTGTTTACCTCTGGCTCTGCAGATGCTGTAACTCTCTTTTTGTCTTCTCGTTCCTCGCTGGCGGCTGACGTGCCCTCGAGCAAGGCGGCGACATTCCGCTCACCCCCGAGGTGTTTCTGAGCAGCTGTAAGGTCAGATTGTAACACAAACACCCGGAAACTACAACGTCACATTCAAAACACGTTTTCTCCGTCAGCTTCTTGCTCAGAATTATCTCTAAATACAAATTATTAATATGTAAGACAAAGAAAAGCATCAAACGCTCTCATTTAACAAGCATGACTTTTTTTTTTTGCTTAAAAAGCTACTAAAACGATTATTCAATTATCAAAATAGTTGCACATTAATTTTTCCTCGAAGTATCCCAACTTTTTTCTCGGCAGCATTTCGAATTCCAGTTATTCAATTAATCAATTAACCAACCAATCAATGAAAAAATTAACCAATTAATCAATTATTCAATTAACCAATTATTCATGTATTCAATTAATCAAATATTCAATTGACCAATTATTCAATCACTCACACATTCAATTAACCAATTGATCAATTAACCAATTATTAAATAAATCAATTTACCAATGATTCAATGATTCAATTAATCAATTTATCAATTCAATTAACCAATTATTCAATCAATTAACCAATTAAATTAATCAATTATTCAATTAACCAAGTATTCAATAAATCAATTAACCGATTAAATTAACAAATTAATCAATTATTCAATTAACCAATGATTCAATAAAGCAATTAACCAATTATTCAATTTATTAATTAACCAATTATTCAATTTATAAATTATTCAATTAACCAATTATTCAATTAACCAATTATTCAATTAACCAATTATTCAATTGATCAATTATTCAATCACTCACACATTCAATTAACCAATTGATCGATTAACCAATTATTAAATAAATCAATTTACCAATGATTCAATCAATCAATTAATCAATTATTCAATTAACCAGTTATTCAATTGATCAATTATTCAATTAATCAATTAACCCAGTAGGTCTAAAGTAAAAATCAATGGTATGTTGTAGAGATTAAGAAACACAAACACAAAGTGTCGTCATCAGATGCTACAATTTTATTATTTAAACAAAACAGCCGGTGTACATATAAAATACAGTTATTATTATTATTATTATTATTATTATTATTATTATTATTCAGAAACATAAAGTACAGGATTCTCAGAAACAAAACAAAACATGTTGCCATGACATCAGACAGGACTGTGTCACAGTAACAGATCATTCTGATGCCTTCTGGGTAATGAAGTCTTAAAGGAAACTGTAATAAAACCTGTTAATGGATTAAATAAAACCACAATTATCTGTTTTTCAGGAAAAGTTTCCGAGCAAATAGATGGAAAAATTAGAGAAAAATTAGATGGAAACGTTTGTCTAAGTTTATAAAATGTTACATTCATGTGCCGTTTTGTAGTAAAAGTAAAAAAACAAAGGAAACTATTTAGATATCAGCTAAAAATTACCAAAAAAATCACTTAAGTCACATAAGCATTAATGTAGTGATTATTACCAAATTTAAAATGTTTCCATCATCCAAATTATTACCCCAAAAACCAGTAACACTGGTCAGATTAACAGGCTTTACTACATTTACCACATTAAGAAATAATAATATAATTTTTATAGATAATAGCAAATAGTTTCCTTGATTTAAATTTTCCAACCTCCAGAGGAAGAACATTTTAGAAATAGGAGTATTTTAATTCTAGCTCTGATCCAGCACAGCACACGGGACGATATGAACATTTCATGTCACGATTATCCTGCCCAAAATAATTACGATTCATGATATTATCCCAACAAAATATGCTTAAACATTACGACTTTTTCCTCAAAACATTATGACTATTTTCTCGAAACATTCTGACTTGTTTCTCTAAAATATTCCAATTATTCAATCAACCAATTAATAAATTAACCAAACAATTAATTATTCAATTAACTTATTATACACAATTAATTATTCAATCAATCAATTAAGCAATGAACAAATTAATCACTTAACCAAATAATCATTTATTCAATTAACTAACCAATCAATTAACCAAGTATTCAATCAAATAGCCAATTAATAAATTATTTATCAATCAATGAATTAACCTTGAAACATTACTGATTTCAAACAACTTTTTTTGTCATAAAATTGTAATTTTGTTCTTAAAACATTACGGCTTTTTTTTTTTAAAGAAACAAATATTAGTATTGCATCACAGATAATATACTGCAGTAAACTGCGGTCAATTTCTGACGATATTCACGATATTATCCCGATAATGAAAATCCATTATCGTCCCGTGTCTGTCCAGCACCACGATACTGAGTACACGAGTCTGGGATCAAGACCTTAATGCCAAAAATTAAATATCCCACTTTAAAAAGTTATAGAATAATTTTCAATTGTTACTTATTTTAATTTTTAAACGACTGTGGAGAAAAAGCAGCTGCAACGAGAGTTAATAAAATCTGAAACCAGGAGAAGGTGTTAGAATAAAAACAGAATAAAAGAAATAAACCCAGGGCATCATTTAGCATACTGCAGGACATTTGGCAACTTTAACATTAAAGAGGCGGGGCCACACGACAGACATGGCGTCCACACACACACTGAGGATCACGCTGGTGATTTTTAAATCTAGAATGACATGCGTTTTCTAACCAGATGTTTAAAATGTTTTTAAAAAATCACTTTTCTAATCCTCAGTGTGCGTCAGCGTCACACACGCAGTTACAGGCTCGGACATTCGGCTTCATACGCTTTGTATCGCGTCAGCTACACGATTGTAATCCTGTGCCGGAAAAACATACAAAACAGACTTCAGTCATCATACAGGCTGTCAAACTGCCGTCACGCTAAACATGAAACATTAATGAAACACGTCAGATGACGGACGGCGTCTAAAATGCATTCTGGTCCGGTAGAAGCAGACAAAAAAAAAAAGAAGATATTTCCGGTAGAAAACAGCAGATTATTAAATCTTTTGTTCAACTAAAAAAAAAAAACATGCATATTAAATATATTTGTTAATATTTGCTCAACAGGACAGTTTGAATGATGGCGGAAACATTTAAATGAATAAATACATAAATAATTTGCGGTGACGCTCTATATTAGCAGTAGTTATTTAGTAGCAGTAGTAGGGAGGTTTCTTCTATTTCAGTTTCTTACGTTAATTAACCGCAAACACAAAGTTGGATTTGGACATTTAGGGATTACAAGCTATTACAGGTTTATATATTTGTCGCAGTTGTACATGAATATCAGTGCACGGCAGAGTACGTTTGTTTTTAACCGCAGCTAATAGAGGATTTTCATCATATGATCCGTGTAGTCGAGATTCGATCTGAAAAACTGACGCGTCGGTCGGATAAATTAAATTTGATCTTCTGCTACAAATTGCACATCAGCTAGTGTCCAAAATAAATGAAATATATTGATATTTAGCTAACAAAATATGTCTTTGTTTATTCCAAAAACTGGCTGAAATTAGATGTTGTTGTAAAGCGTCTGCAGAAACGATAAATGTAGATTTGTTGCACGTCAGTGATGGAAGAAGTACTCAGATCTTTTAAGTCAAATTAGTAATACCACAGTGTAAAAATACTCTGTTATAAGTAAAAGTATTAACGTCAAAATATACTTAAATGCACCGAAAGTAAAAGTAGTTTTGCAGAATGGTACATAAATGTATTGCATTGACTTTTTTCTCATAAAATTATCCGTTTTTTTCTCTAAATATTACGACTTTTTTCTTGAAACATTATGGCCTTTTTCTCAAAACATTGCAACTTTTTTCTCATAAAATTATCAATTTTTTTCTCGAAACATTACGACTTTATTTAACATTAAGACTTTTGAAAAAATCTTAAAATATCCTAAATAAGTAGTAAAGGATCTGAATACTTTCTCCACCACTGAGTACACAACAGCAGAAAAATGTAAATAAAATTCCAACATGGCCGCCAGGTGTTAAACCAGCTGGAAAACTCTTTATATTTATTTACGGGACGTCGCTGTCTGATGGCGAGTTTATACACCTGTTGTCTTTCCAAAGAAACGTTATAGTGCCGTGTTTGTCTGTTTATGTATCGGCTCAGTGAGATAACAGTCTGTGGATTTCCATTTTAGTGCGACTAATACTAAAGCTTACTCTCATTATTGATTAATCCACCATTTATTTTCTCAGTTAATTTGTTTTGCTTGTGTCGTATAATACAATTCGGATAATTTCAGCACGACAAAACTCTTTAAATCTGTGCACACTGGTTTCACTACAACAGACCGATACACGGATCCACATTACTCCAAATACTACAGCTACTGTAAGTAGTAACACAGAACCTGTAGTACCGACCTCGACCTCGACCACGGACTCGTGTGCGCTAACACGCGGCGGCGACGCAGATCAGCAACAAGGTTAAAACGATGAGCAGAGGCCGACAAAGTGACGGATTATGTCCGACTGTAAGAGAACATTTAAAGTGCTTTACAGAAAATAAATGCTGCAAGAAATAATGCAACAATAAAAAAACTAATTACAAAAAGGTGAAGTAAAGAAATACCGACCAACAGTCCCAAACAACATGGAGAATCAAACACAGGACTACGTTTACACACTAAATGTTCCAGGTTTTTTTTACCTTGCTCTGAAAAAGACAATATTCCTACTGAGATGTTTACATGACTAATGAAAACAAATATCCACTGATATTCATGTTTACATGCAGCCCTGCAAAACAGGGCTGCGCTAAAAAAAATAAGTCGATACGGCAATAAATCGCGACGTACTCTTTGCTGATACACGTATCGATACATTTGCATTTATTAATAACAAAATATTAAATTTACTTTTTAAGATCTGTCAACTTAAGTTTATACTGAAAAATAAAGAGCAGCAGTTGTAACTTCTGTGTAGGACATCGTCGTTATTAAAAATCAACGTATCACGTTGATTCTGGTCGACTGCAGTTTTCAAATCGCAAGAAGTCGAATATTTGTTGAAGGCGAAATGTGTCAAAATATAATTTTAAATGAGATATCGCGGTGCTGCAGAGATGTCTCGGGCCTACAAATCGTTTTCTACAGATTTAAGAAAAAACTGTGTTATAAGTAAAAGTACAGAAGTATTAATGTTAAAATATACTTAAAAAGCACCAAAAGTAAAAGTTATGCAGAATGGTACATAAACGTATTGCATTGACTTTATTCTCGAAACATTACGACTTTATCCTCCTAAAATTAACTCGACTTCTTTTTCTTTAAACATTGACTTTTTTGTCATAAAATTATCTGTTTTTTTCTCGAAAAACATTACGAGGTCCCAAAAAAATCAGACCATAATCATAATCATAATAAAAATAAGAATAATTACGCAAAAACGATAATTCCCTCTAATATCGCTAATTGCAATTAGATATTTTTTTCAAAATCATTCAGCCTTAATTTGTACTTAAATGTTAAATATGGTCTGAAAAATCTACAGAGAAGTCGTTACGTTACACACTGTTATTGTTTACATGATCTGTATTAAATTCATAATATTGTCATATTTTGAATATTTTGAGTGCATGTAAACGTAGTCCATGTTTTTGTACCGCAGACTTAATCCCCTTCCTTTGTCGGCATCCGCAGTTCCTGATCCACGACTGTTAATATCCAGAATATTACGGGCTTAACTTCTAAATTTAAAAGCCAAAATAATTGTTTATACTCGGGCAAACTTTAGGAACATGCAGCTCAATCTATGATATTAATAATATGCTACCCTAACGTGTGTACAAATACTCTGCGTGAAGCTCAATTTTCTCGAACACGCCATCTAATGTTTTTACAGAAAAAGCATCATTTCAATTGAATATTGAAGTTAAATTCAGCACACGGGCTTTTGGCACCTTTTAGTGGAGATGGGGAAACTACAGGGATGTAAAAAGGAGCGTATGACAAACATCAAAATATAAATATGTACAAACAAATAATGATTTGATCTTTTGAAAATACTCCGTCGATCCTTCCAGAATTTTTCCCTCACGTCGTCTGTGTTTCTAAAACCACACGTTAACGTTTACTTAATGTTTAATTTAAGTCGTTTCTGCTACAAGAAGTTGCCCGGAGGACCTGATCTCAGACCAGCGGTCCCAGTAAATAACTTTTTAAAGTGCGTCCGTCAGTGACACTTTAACAAAAACATACAGATCGTTGTTGGATGAATTCCAAATCTGGACACGAAACTTCCATCTTTTACTCACATTAGTTTGATAGAATTTCAAACAAGAGCTGAAGAATTAATCGCAATACGGCCTCCTGCAATTTTCAAATCGCAAAATACCGTTTTAAATTAAATATCGTGGTGCTGCTGCAGAGACGTACAATCGTATTCTACAGATCTGAGAAAAAATAAATAAATCTTTGGTGCAGATCCTCGTGGGGAAAAAAAAAATCACGGCATGATAATTTTTTCAATAAAAATAAGAATAATTACGTAAAAATGATCATTCCCTCTAATATCGCAATTGCAATATCAGTCAAAATAATCGCAATTAGATATTTATTCAAAAATCGTTCAAACTTTGGTTTGCGTCCGAAATTCCACACTAACATTTAGTGAAACAGCACGTGAGATTTTTTTGTCCGAAAACAAAAGTACGCACGATTTCTGGTGAAATATTACAGTATGCAACACTGGACACGACGCCGGCATAAATATCCCACAATGCAATGCGGTAGTGACGTTCGTTAACGGACAGGCAGCTCTGTTACTCTCTGTTATTTAAACATGATCTGTCGATGACGGCAGAGCGGAGGGTTACCGTGGTTACCATGGTTACCGTGGTTACATGTACAAAAATGACGGTAATTACAGATCAGTGCGTCCATACCGAGTGAGTACTGGAGTGCATAGTATGGCATTTCAGACGCAGCCTGTGTACGACGTACAAAAGTGCGATACTCGAAGCGCCACGATTTTTTAAAACGAAATTTAGCATTTCTGTAACGAGCTCAGCGCACCGCGATCCCGTCGACATTTTGTGGAGTAATTTCTAAACTGATCCTCGATCAGATCAGCGTCTCCGGGCAACTTCCTCCTGTCGTCGTACATTTGATGTCCCATTTGCTTCTTAATAACCATTTTGTGTCCCCTTTTTTTTAAGAGCATATTTGATTAAATGCAGACAGGGACACAAAATGGCTCCAGTCAAACCGACCTCTCAGTGAATACTCGGCGCCGATCGGTCGTTGGTCGACGTCCTCTTGAGCCTGACGCCTCGTCGGATCGCCACCAGAAAATCCTCCACCTCGCTGTACTCCGTCTCCTCCAGGAGCTCCGGGAGAGGCCGGCGCTCCCACTCGGACGCCCGGCCGCCGGGCTGCGGCGGCGGGGTGGGCGGGTCCGACCCGGCGCTCGGCCGCTCCCACGGGACGGACCTCGGCGACAAAGGCGTGGTCGGCGTTCGCGCCGCGTTTCCGTCCTCCGACGCCCTGCTGGGGAAACCGGGATGTTCGGGCACAGTGGGGGTCTTGACCGGGATCATGGGGGGCTTGATCGGGATGGGGCCCAAGCTGAGGCCCCCGGAGGGCCGTCGCAGGTTCGGTTTGGAGGACGGCGTCCGTCGGATGGTGGCGACTCCCGGAGTGATGATGGCGGAGGGGGTGGAGGGCAGCCCGGCGGTGGAGGCCGGGCGTTTGGACTGGAACATGCGGCGGTAGGACTGGCTGATGTCGCTGTTTCTGGGGATGGTGGAGGATTTATCGAAGTCTGACGGCGGCTCGCCGTCCTGATCCGCGCCCACGGAGTAGTAGTCACAGTCCGACACTGCAGGGAACACGGGACAATCTCATCAGGTATGACACGCACACGCAACTGCAAAGGATATCTTTCAAAACTCGCTGTTCTGAAAGGCCTTTCACACGCAGTGCACTAATGATACCAGACCTTTATTTCTGATGACACTCTGTCTTTTTAGACCACATACTGCAATATGAGGCGTTTTGAAAATGTTTGATTTCATGGAAAAAAACCAAAGGCTATAGTATGACTTTTTGTGCGATTTTTGAAAAACGCACTGTACTCTTCCGATTTTGATTTTTTTCAAAAAATAAAATGTGCAATGCCTTTTGGGGACCTTTCTAAACAACATACTCAAATATGAGGCATTTTGAAAATTTTGGATTTTTGGAAAAAAAACCAAAGGCTATAGTATGACTTTTTGGGCAATTTTTTG
>JAOVVB010081954.1:0-28031 GCA_028570985.1 Heterobranchus longifilis
TATACTTATGTGTCGGACCCCAGTAAGAATAGTGGCAGCATCTTGCTGCAGCTAATGGGGATCCTAATAAACTAAACTAAACTATAATAATGGTAGTGGATTTGTGGGGCTTTTATGTTAAATAAAGTTGGGGGGCACAGCATTAGCAGGTGACCCATTAGTCAGGTGTAAATCATTATAATGGTTATGGTAAAGAAATACGGACAAGCTTTATGAGTACATTTCGTAGACTATAAAATACATTTCCAGATCTTAAAGCTGCTGCTAGCCTGTAACAACTTTCCCTGCCTCTAGGGGGCGCGTGACAACAGCGTCTCGTGCTCTGCAGTCGGATGCTATTGGTCGGTGGGACGGAGAAAATTCCTGAACGCTCTCACGCATCAGCCGGCGCACCGCATGCTGCTACCCAGCTTAATGGAACAAGAACAAGGGTGTATCACCGTCCGCTGACTGAACCCCACCGTAGCTGCTGCTGTCACTTTTAGCACTGCATTATATTTCTGTTCTTCCTTGTAATTACTGCACTCTACACTGTTGAGTTAGCTCGTGAAGATGTCAGTTGTCGGATTTGACGTCGGGTTCATGAACTGCTATGTAGCAGTAGCCAGAGCCGGGGGGATTGAAACTGTCGCTAATGAATACAGCGATCGATGTACACCGTAAGTACAATTAGGTACATTGTTGTATGTGGTTTGTGTTGAGCTGTCTGCCCTGATAGCAGGCACGGAATGTGAACGAATCCACTTTTGTCCATCATAATACTGGATGAAGCTAACTTTGCTACGTAGCTAGTTAGCATGCTAACGGATTTCACAACAGGAAACGGCATGTGATTGCTAAAGCTAGTGCTAGCTGAAACGGAACCATTGTGAATATAAAGAAATCCTGGTACCACCTCACATAATGAAATGCTTCTTGTGGTGTCTTATTACAATAATCTCGTCGAGATCACCTAAAAGACTAATAATTGACCTGCTCAGTCAGGTGATGGCTTTTTTTTTTACTGCAGGCATGAATGAGCGCATGATGGGAGGAGGCCGGATCGTGGCTGTCAAACGGCTTGATCAATCCATTGTACCTCATTTTCACACCCATAATCCATAGATGAAACCAATAAAAGACTATAGAATATATATTTGCAAACATTGTAAAAATGGTATTACGTGAAATCGCCATCATCACCATAAATTAGTATTTTATTACTTGTTACATCAACTCTGTACGACGCTGCATCATTGTAAGAAAAAAAAAATGTTGTAGAGGAGAGGACTGATTGTATTGTTCTGCTTTTAGAGCATGCGTTTCTTTTGGACCCCGGAATCGATCGATCGGTGCTGCTGCTAAAAGCCAGGTATGTTTACATGGGAGGTGGTGTGACACCTGATCACTAACCTGACAAAAGAGGGACCTGTGTTTCTGCGTTGAGTATGAATATTTGGCATGGGTACAGCACACATCAAATTCAGCACCAACATAGAGCAAGTCATGAATGCATAATATGTGTTTAATAGAGAGTTATTTATCTTTTTCTTTTTACAGGTCGTCACAAACTGCAAGAACACAGTCCAAGGGTTCAAGAGGTTTCATGGCAGGGTGTTTTCGGATCCCTATGTGCAGCGCCTCAAAAACAGTTTGGTCTATGATATTGCACAAATGCCCACAGGAACGACTGGCATCAAGGTGAGGAAAGAACGAGGAACATGCACAGTTAAAGTGATATGATAGAATGTTTAGTAACAGCCAAGACGCACTGAATATACTAATATATACTTGTTATCCTTGTAAAATACAAGAGACTTGTAATGATTCCCATATCTTGTTATCATTTGGCCAGCCAACCCAGATAATTGTCAACCTGCCAAATTAATTTTCAGTCTTAGAAAATAAACACACCTTAGGCACTCTCTGTCATCAAGGAGAAGAGTCTTTATTCCGTTTGGCATGTTTGTGATTTGAAACAATAACTGGTTTCATCTTCACAGTGACTCATCACAGCAGAGATAATAACCAAGAAAACACTTTCACAATAATATCAAAATGTTAATATAGTAAAGATAATAAAACAATAGACTATACAAACCATATTACATACAGTCCCATATATAGGTGCAATTATGGGTATTATTTATAAAGTGGTTTACAATATTTTATTTCAAATTATTTTGGAAGACCAGATTAGTTTATTATTTTTGTGTTCTGTGGTGTCAGTCTTGCACTCATTGAGTTTTCAGACAAAGTTTTAATGGCAATAAGCATTAAACACACGTAGAGGAACACCACTTTATTGCACCCGTTACGCAGCACGTGTTCTTGAAGTTGTGAAATGTCTGTGTCATCAGATTCACTAGACTTAACTGTTCTGAGATAAAGTTTGAAATGTAGTCTTGATGATTAGGACTACCCCCTCTTAGTTGATCAGTCCAGTGATGCTCACAGTGGGGCCTGGGGACCTCTAGGGGTCTGTGGCACTCTGCCAGGGGTCTGTGAGAAGTTTTCAAATTCATTAATTTTGCATAAAAATTATGACATAGTCTTTTTTTTCCTTTTTTTTTTTTAAAGGCTTTATAGTTCAACAAATAATATTTTTAATCTAAAATAGTTTATAGACCACGATCTAATCTAACAACTTGTATATTATTAAAAAAATAAATAAATCAGAATACACAGTTTATTCAGCCTATATATATATACACACACACACACACACACACACACACACACACACACACTACGAGTGAAACACTTCACACACTTGGTGTGTGTGTGTGTGTGTGTGTGTGTGTGTGTTCTGAAATGCACTTTAAATCACCCCCTTTCTCTTGATTTGATTTACCTTTGATATTTTGTTAAGGTGCAGTGTTACTTGGTGTTAATTGCATTGTTTATGGGTATTTTTAATACATGTCTAATATCTTTCCAATACAAGACTATAGAAGTGGAGAAAAAATAGGCTACGTCAAATTATTCCAAGGACATACATGAGGGGGTCCCCAGTATATTCTCTATCTTGTAAGGGGTCCTCTGGATTCGTTGACTAATCGTTCGTTTTGGTTTTAGCCTACTAAGATTTCTTTAGTCGAGTAGTCTTTTCAATGCTTTTTTCATGCTGAATGACTTATTTCCAGGAAAGGTATGAGCACATCTCTGGTAAACACAAGATTTAAAGTGGTGCTTTTGCATGATAATTTGTGGAGAAAGTAAACTCTGTTGATTAGTTGACTAAGAATGTATTTAATCCAGGACAGCCCGACTGAGGATACAGTGTGCGTATAGGGGATGCTGTTAAAACTGACTGAGAGACGTTGGTACCTGAAAACACGGGTTACAGGCAATGTTAAATAAACTGTGCATCTTTGGAAATGTGATTTATTGTTTGATTTGATGCATTTTTTAATTTGGCCAGAGGTTGAGGTAAATAGTCATGTTTTATCGGCCCATTGTCATTCAGTCCCTTGCTGTACAGAACACTACATTTTGAGTCAGCATATGAGGAATCATCTAGAGCGATGTAATAATCTTGTCATGTGTGAATATTTTTAAAGGTGATGTATATGGAGGAAGAGAAGGTGTTCAGCATTGAACAGGTCACTGCCATGCTGCTGACCAAGCTGAAGGAGACTGCGGAGCATGCACTCAAGAAGCCTGTGGCTGACTGTGTTGTGTCTGTAAGTATCACATACTACTGCACAGTTTTTGATGCTGTCCTTGTACATGATGAGTAGACGGGTAAATAAAAAAGATTAAATGCTCCACCTACACATAGGGCTGGATACCGAACTTCGATACTTTTAGGCACTGGATTAAATTGCATTGATACTAACGAGTATTGAAAAATGTCTTCTCATTCAATACCAAATTTCAATAGCTAAAGAGTAAATCTAATCGGCTTCAGTGAGCCAATAAGCATGCAGCATGCTTGTACCAAGATCTAATAATGCTGGTGATTGGCTGTGTTCAGACCAGACGCAAATAAATGAATCTACTCACTTAATTCGCACGAGTTTGGACGCTGGAATCTTCTTTTTTCATCGCTTCATTCACGCGAGTAGTCCCGACGCTCGCTGTGGAAGTTCAGATATTTCAACTCGTGATGAGCAAATTCGTGTGATTCGTACATTATTGCGCCGCCCAATTCGCATCATTCGTGCCACCCAACTTTTTGAGTTGAGTCAAATCTTTGAATGATACCCAGCCCTACCCACACAGGTGTTTTCACTTGTGTTGCCTGGTTACACCTGTTATCACTATTATTAGTCCACAGAGTTTGGTGACGTCGTGTAATTACATCATCCTGACTACAGGGCTAATCAGGCAGGTGAATTGAAAACATTTCAAGTAAATTAATCTATTTTAAATGCTCTTCTATTGTCACCAGGTTCCCTGCTACTTCACTGATGCTGAGAGGAGATCAGTCGTCGACGCTGCTCAGATTGCTGGTCTCAACTGCCTGAGGCTCATGAATGAGACAACTGCAGGTCTGTACTAGGTTTTTTGGGGCAGGGCTCGGGCAAGGATGTGCATGCTGTTGATTGCTGACTGAGGCTGCCAAAATATACACTTTGATTTCAGTCAATGTCATTAATAATGAAACAAATTTCCTTCCAGTTGCATTGGCGTATGGGATCTATAAACAGGATCTCCCTGCTCCTGAGGAAAAGGCCAGGAATGTGGTGTTTGTGGACCTGGGCCATTCTGGATACCAGACATCAGTGTGTGCCTTTAACAAGGGCAAAGTCAAGGTGTGTAGCTAAATCAATATACTGAATGTTCATTATCGGCCTGTTGGAGATGAGCTGCGGCTTGCCTCGAAAATACCAGAGAGCAGCCGATGCAGCTGCGGGAGGTATCAAAAAGAATAATAATAGAAATCCCAGTGTTATGATGGACATAATGAACCCCATCCGCGGCAGTGTCAGTATACATTTAAAAGTATGATACCATCTCCTGACTGATTACATTAACCTTTACAGATCACTTAAATTGTGCAATAAACATTTGACATTATTAGGTTGTTTTCTAACTACTTAAAGAAAGATGTATAAAATAAACAAGATAGAAGTGCAGATATAAAATAAAGCATAAGAATAAAACTAAAATCAAGTGAAGATAATACACAGCAGCAGCAGCAGACCTCCGCCAATGATAAATGATTTGTTTATCCACCTTGTGGTTCAGATCGGTTTCAAAATGTAATGGGTTCTTCCTTGGTCCATGCTAGACCCGTCCACCAAGTTTCATAGAAATCAGACCAGTAGTGTTTCCATAATCCTTCTGACAAACAACCAAAAACATAACCTCCTTGTTGGAGGTAATTAATATGACTCAAATGTCTGTTCATCTTAAAACAAATTGTTTTAAAAATCAATACAGGGGGGTTGGATACTGCATGTAAAAGGCATAACCACTTTTCCAAACAATTTCCGTCTGTGGTTTTGACCAGCTTGGATTTATAGAGAATAGAGCTGAACAATTAATCAAAATGTTATCGAAATCGCAATATGGCCAAATGCAATTTTCAAATCGCAGGACGCACAATATTTGTTGAAGGCAAAATGTGTGTCAGAATACCATTTTAAATTAAATACTGTGATGCCCTGGTCTACAATTGTTTGTTCTACAAACTGAAGAAAAATATCTTTGTTTTGGTACAGAAAAAAATCACACCATAATAATTTTAGTATGTTTTTCAATGAGAATAGTGATGTAATTTTTATTGCAATTGCAGTATCAGTCAAAATAATCACAATTAGATATTTTTTCAAAATCGTTCCTCTCTAATAGATAATGCATCCAGCAAGACAGGGATGGAAATTGCCGAACATCAGTCTACGAAAGGCTTTGTCTCATTCTTTCAGCTCTCTCTTGCTCTCTTCTCCTCGTCTCTCAGGTCCTCGCTACGGCTTGCGACCCAGAGTTGGGAGGAAAGGACTTCGACGAGGCATTGGTGAAGCACTTCTGTGAGGAATTTGGCAAGAAGTACAAGATTGATGTCAAGACAAAGCCCAGGGCTCTGGTCAGGCTGTACCAGGAGTGTGAAAAACTGAAAAAAGTGATGAGCGCCAACTCCTCTGACCTCCCGCTGAACATCGAGTGCTTCATGAATGACATTGATGTCTCCGGAAAACTGAACAGGTAGACCAACAAGATATCATTTGTTGCTTTATAGTATGCATGGTTCTTATCTACTGTGTCTTTATTTTAAATGTCCTTTTAAAAGCTTAAGTCACCTTTTCTCTTGCACAAGGGGTCAGTTTGAAGAGATGTGTGCTGATGTTCTGACCCGAGTTGAGGCTCCGCTGCAGAGTCTGCTAGAACACACCAGTGAGTATAATCTTCCCCACTTGTGATGTACTTCACTTTATTTACCTTTCTTTCTTATTGATTCAGTTAATGTATGCAATGTATGCATGCAGTGTTCATTTTGGCAGCTATTTTAGATTTAGTCTTAGTCTTTAGATGAAAATGCTAAAATTAGTTTTAGTCACATTTTAGTCATCTTTATCCTTCATAGTCTAGTTTTAGTTGATGAAAAGTCATGATATTTTAGTCAACTTTTAGTCAAAATGTTTTTTCTCTTTCAACTAAATTAGGATGATACAGGTATCGTAAATTGTTGGTTGTTGGTTTTTCTACGTTATCATAAGTTAAGATCATTCAAAGTGGTCTTTAACATAAATAAAACATCATACAAATGATTCATCATCAACCTTTTTATTCATCTATAAAGATTTGAAACTAGATGTAAGTCAGTAAGGTTTGTTATTTACATGTTTGTTTTGATTTTGATAACAATGCAGCTTAATTAATTTTTTAATTTTAATTTTTTTTAAACAAACATACATTTCATCATAGTTTTTATTGTCAAAGATCTATTTTTAGCTTGTCATCGTCATGGAAAAAAGGTTGTTGACAAAGATTTTTCGTTAACGAAATTAACACTGTATGCACGTTTCTTCTTTTTTTTTTCATTTTTGTTCCATAAAGAACTGAAAAAGGACGACATCTATGCAGTCGAGATCGTGGGGGGAGCTTCCAGGATCCCATCCGTCAAAGAGAGAATCAGCAAATTCTTTGGGAAGGAGTTGAACACCACACTGAATGCTGATGAAGCGGTGGCCAGAGGATGTGCCCTGCAGGTATATGACACTTCAGTTTTAAAGCTGGTCTCCACTCCTCCTGTTGTTCACCAGAAAGTCATCACATCAGTGCTTGAATAAGCATCTGTTTATGTGAAAGGGATGTTTTTTGTTTTCAGATTTAGATTTTTTTATGACTGCAGCTCTCATTAAAACCCTGGTTGTCTCCACAGTGTGCAATACTGTCACCTGCCTTCAAAGTACGTGAATTCTCCATCACAGACGTTGTTTCCTATCCCATCTCCATGAAGTGGCATTCTGCTGCAGAGGAAGGTCTGAGGTAAAAAAAAAAAAAAAAAGCATCTGGCATTTTCCCCTCTCTCTGGTCTTGATTATTGAATGTAATAATTATTAATAAAATATTAATTTGTTGCAGTGATTGCGAAGTATTTCCACTGAACCACGCAGCACCCTTCTCCAAAGTGCTGACCTTCTACCGGAAAGAGCCTTTTTCTTTGGAGGCCTACTACAATAAGCCTAATGAGCTGCCCTACCCTGATCCCACTATTGGTAAGCAGCTAGAGCTTCCTAAGTGATGTCTGACCACTGGGGGATAGGAACTCCAAAACAAACATCCTGTCATGTTTCTGTCTACCTGACAAATGGAAAGTCCAGTCTCCTTTGTAGCGCTGGTTTGGTCCACAAACTCCTGACAAAAATATCTGGGTTGATGAACATGCAAATTACTGACCTCACCTCCCAACACCAATAACAGTAGGAGAGGCCTTAAAGCTGTTTTGCCTGCTTAATTTATTTTTTATTTTTTCTTCCTTCCAGGTCAGTTCATGATCCAGAAGGTTGTCCCACAGGCGTCTGGGGAGAGCTCCAAGGTGAAAGTCAAGGTGCGCATGAACATCCATGGTATCTTCAGTGTGTCCAGCGCCTCCCTGGTCGAAGTGCAGAAGTGTGATGAGACAGAGGAACCCATGGAAACAGAACAGGCCAATGACAAAGACGGAGAGGTACTTCAGCCACACAAGTGTTTTTTTTTTTTCTTTCATCATAACGTTTCCTTTTACACCAAACATCCGATTCGTATGTGTGCGACCATTTGTACTTCTGTTTGAGACAAAAAAAACATGTCTGTTTTTTTATTACGCCTCTGCAGAACAAGATGCAGACCGATCAGGATGAGCAGCAGGGTCAGGGAGACGGTCAGAAAGAAGCAGAGGAGAAGACTCCCCGGGAGAATGAGGAGATGGAGGTAAGATGCTCAAAGATTTGTCCTGTCTTGATACAATTCAATACAATAGCCCATAAAGCTTATAGCTTATAATGTTCAATATTTCATCCTCGTGTGTGTAATTGGGGTTAGACGAGGGATGCTAATTTTCTTTTTTTTTTTCCTGACCGATAGCCGACCCTCGTTAACCAATCATTAACTGACAAGCAGGCAACCGAGTCCATGTTTACCTGTCCAGGAGGCTCGGACATATATGTTCAGCGTCCGGACAGCTGCGTTCGTTTACCGGTCACGTAACCACAGTGTTGCGTGCATTGTTGTGTGGACACATGCAGCCGCACACCTTGTGCGACCGGTACACGCCCGCAGCTGTCCACGGAGCAAATTTCCCGAGCTTTTCCACCACATCAAGCTGCGAGGTTGTCAGTTGTGTGTCTGCCTTGCATATTCTGTGTGTAGGACGGCTGATTTAACCCGTCAGTCCTCATTGATATAGTGGCATCATGTGTCACATGCGCTGTGAGCGCAGTCCAGCAGTCGGTCATGAGAGCCACGAACGGAGCAGAAAAAAAGGAGCTTAAAACACAAGTTTTTCTTTTACCATGCAACACACTTTGTTTTATTACCTTTGCATTTTTTATTCTAATAATATTGTTTTTAACTGATAGTAATAATTGGTCAAAATTCTTAATGTCGGTTAACGGTTAAACGGTCAATTATTTAAATAAACGGTCATTATATATTTATATAAACGGTCAATTATTAACATGAAAAAAAGAATTGACAATAGTTAAATTAATGCAGCTAATGCACTGGATTTCCTGAAATTGTACAGATGAAATAAACTGCTTGGTCAATGCATTTCTTGATTTAATTTTGAGTGATATTTTGAATCTCAATGCCTCTTCTCTTCCTTTTTTTAGACTACCACAGAGGAGGGCAAAGGCGAGAAGAAGTCCGACCAGCCCCCACAAGCGAAAAAGCCCAAAGTGAAAACAAAAGTGCTTGACCTTCCGATTGAAAACAGTCCACAGTGGCAGCTAGCTGATGACATGCTCAATCTTTTTGTAGAAAATGAGGTAACTAAACTTTCAGCCGTCGCATACACTACACACATTACAAAATCCACCCATCCTTAATCACTTGATCTATTTTGAAGTGTGTAGCGGTTACAGTTGCTGTTTGGATTCTCCTCAGGGTAAGATGATCATGCAGGACAAGCTGGAGAAGGAGAGGAATGATGCAAAGAATTATGTAGAGGAGTACGTGTACGACATGAGGGACAAACTACATGGGCTGCTGGAGAAGTTTGTCAGTGAATCCGTGAGTAAACAGTCACTCTCCTGACTCGTCGTAAAGCGATCAAAGTTAGCGTCTTATAATCACTGTCCAACAACTTTGGTTTTCCTTTACATATGATGAAATTGTTTTCCTATTTTCAGGACCGAGATGCCCTGTCAATAAAGCTGGAGGATACTGAAAACTGGCTGTATGAAGATGGAGAGGACCAACCCAAACAGGTGTACATTGACAAACTGGCAGAGTTAAAGGTAATTATTGCTATAGTAACAGCTTTCCCTCCGATGTTTGGTTGACTTTTTGATTTCTTTAACTGACGTGTGTACTATGTTCGCTGTAGAAACTTGGCCAGCCCATCCAGGAGAGGTATACCGAGGCAGAAGAGAGACCTAAAGCATTTGAGGAGTTGGGAAAACAAATCCAGCAGTACATGAAATTTGTGGAAGCATACAAAATGAAGGTAGCCTAAATTTAAATGCTTTTTAAAATAAAATGCTGCCATTTTAAACAAAATTACAAATAAAAGTAATAATGCCTGCTGTAATTATTAACATTCCTTTTATTATTTCCCTTTGATTTCCAGGAGGAGCAGTATGACCATTTAGATGAGGCAGATGTGAACAAAGTGGACAAAACGACCAATGATGCAATGATCTGGATGAACAGCGCCATGAACCAGCAAAGCAAACAGAGCTTGACAGTAGATCCCTCCATCAAAGTAAAAGACATTCAAGCCAAAACAAGGGTGAGTGTCTACTCCATTCATTTCATAATTTCATAATAATTGTGAAAATAAATGTTTTGTACATATTTTTAAACTGCATAATATTTGTAATCATTGTTTGATGTTTTCATCCGAGCCATTCCACAAAACCACCCCACAAATAGAAATGCACGTGCTTTTAAGATTCATCTGAACAAAATGTTGTTTTAAATTTAATTTTCCTCTGTTATAACCCACCTCTCTGTCTGTAAAAAGTCTGTATGTTCCCAGGAAGTAAATTATTTCTTGCTTTGTACATAGTTTGTGCTGTTTAAGTCTACCAGATCCCTGAACTTTAGAGTATGTAATTTTAAAGTGTGCAGATCTTTTTTTCTGATCCTTGCTTTAGTTTAATCTTTTGATCTAGCACCTGAACAAGTACAACCTGTTCGTATTGTAACATGAGACACTGAGACGCATCAGTAAGGCTGTGTGTCCAGCGTCTTTTTAAATGCTTTGCAATGGGAGCGTAGCGTATTAACGCTCTGCTACAAACACCAGCAGCGTGACAAGGCACTGAGTGTCTATTCTGCAGTGAGCGCTAAGAGTTTGTCTTTTTTTTCTGGTCGCCGAGAGTTGAACAATGTTCAAATTGGGGTAAAAACGCTGCGTGTCACTGGCACTTTTCACCCAGCCATCCAATTTGGGGTGGGACAAATAGCACACAGCCCAACCGTCACATTCTACATGTAGGCCTACAAGTGCTGAACAACAACAACAGAGAAATTAATATCCACGTATGAACCCACACAGACCGGCGGGTCCATCCTCTCTCCCTCCAGGCTTCAGCCTTCCTTCGTGCAGAGCAAGGGCCAATATGTTTACTTCCACGGATACTCCGTATCATAGCAACCAGACTCAACCAACGTGTCTCAGCTGAAAAGACGCTGCGCCTCCAAAGTGCTATCAGCGTGGCTGGCCTGGTGTTTTCAGCTGAGAAAATATGCCTATATTATTTATTGGGCCAAGACCAATTTGTAACACAACTCTGTTTCTGTTAATACAATGATAATATCATGTTGTGTCCTTTGTGTAATTTTCCAGGAGCTGTTCTCCGCTTGTAACCCCATTGTGACCAAGCCCAAGCCCAAGGTGGAGCTTCCCAAGGAAGACACTCCTGCAGAGCAGAACGGGCCTGTCAACGGGCAGGAGAAACCCCAGGAAGAAACTGCAGAAAAGGGAACGACCGAGAACACAGGCAACCCCACCTCAGAAACCACAGAAACCAAGCCTGACATGGACCTTGATTAAAGCAGCCTAATGCTCCCCTCTAAACAAAGCTGAATGGGAGCTGGTTGTTTCAGATTGAGATGCAGCCTGGGTGTATATCAGAGCAGGTAAAGTGTTTCCGGAACTGCACTCCACAGTCAAAAGCAGGCAGGGTGATTAGCACACTGAGCCCAGCTCCTGGTGGTATCTCTGTCTGATGACATAGCATGCCCTCTCTCTTTCTGGATGACATAAATCAAAAGCCAGCCGCAATAAGCCTGTTTGACAATGAGCGCTGTACACATAATGGTATTTATTTCTGTTGTGTGCCCTGTAAGTGTTCTGGTCTGTGTCACAATATGGTTTTAATAAAGTTATTGAAAACCACTTGTACCATCTGTATTACTTTGGTCAAAGATAGCCATGGCTTCACAAAGGCTTCTGTCCATCTACCATTGAAGACACATGTCATGTCCTTGGTCATATTCCTGGGAATTTGGGGGGTTTGGTGACATAAGCAGGAGTTTACATTCCACAATAAACACATATTATGCATGTTTTGATTTTAAATGACTGATTCTGATCTTTTGTTGTACTGCTTTTAGATGTATTTATTTTGAACATGTAACAACTAATTAACAAAAAAACAATAAAATGAACAGTGAATGTATTACAAACTCAATATACAAGTTTTCATAAACAACATTGGGTTACATACATGTCCTAAAGGAAGATGTTTTCATATGGTCTTACCCCTTTTCCATAACTCAAAAAGCTAAAATAAAACTGGGCTTAGTGTTAGAGAAACCATGTAAATTGGTACAAATCTGCAGACAATTAAAGTTTTAATATTTCTTTTAGAGTTTAACTTGTTTGGTTAAAGTCCTCCTCCAGATGCATTTTAAAGTATGTAAAAATACTCTGCTATGATTAATATTTGATTAACATGGTTTTCCCACAAAAAAGTTAATAATAATAATAATAGTATAATAAACTGGCTGGGGCATTCCATAATGTCTCAGCCACAAGTCACTTGATTGGTTCATATTATGATGTCATAAAACCTGTCTGTCTGAATCTGGATCTTTGAGACTTTTGTTGGCACACTGCAGTATCAAGGCAGAATTTCTCAGTCATGGTGTTGACAGCTAAATTCACTCATGATATGAACACCATATAGTTAACATGGTTAAAAACATTTCACGAGAGGGGCTCTTTAAATCAATTCCATTCAGTCATGAATGCCTAGGTTAGATTTTGAAATTATTAACAGGTGTGATTTGCTGAATGTGTAGGTAACTTTGCGGGGGGGGATGAACCTGATAAGGTGAAAACATTGAGTTATGATTGTTGAAAAAGTTACGAGGCATCTTTACTGAAAATGTAGCGTTACTGTCGCAAAAAAAATCTGTCGCTTAGCAACCACTGTTAATGTTCTGCTGGGAGTCTGATTTTCGGTTAAATATGTCATGCTTGCTCCTCTTCATACATGTATGTACGCAGATTATAGACATACGACTGTAATGCTTTTTTTAAACAACACTGTAAATCACTCGACAGAGCAGTTTTGGTAATTTAGGGACGTTTAAAGACCATTCTGGGACTTTCTGTCCTTTCAACCCAAATTAGCTATAGCTGCTAGCTAGCATTAGTCGATGTTCAGTAAACGTCACCTCACCAACAGCATCACATGACCCGTCCAGATCCTGTCTGCTGCCTGTAAAAGCTACAGATACTCAAAGGTAAAGTACAACAACTATTTGTGTTTTGTTAGGACACAGTGAAAGTTTTGGGTCACAGTGTGCGGTTGCGTCAGACTTTTTGGTAGCTTGTTGAGCAACCCTCATTCATTAAGTTATCTGATTTTACTGTCGCTGGATGGTGTAGTTACCTTGATGAGTCTAAAGTCTGATTAAGGTGCGTTTTGTCCTGAACTACTTCGAGGCTGAGCTCCTTCAGACAAGCAACCTTCTTGTTTTTGTCTCCAGCACGATGAAGCTGATCATCCTCAATGACTACGACCAGGCAAGCGAGTGGGCTGCAAAGTACATTAGAAACAAGATTTTACTGTTCACACCTGGACCGGACAGATATTTCACACTGGGGCTTCCCACGGGTGAGTAGGATCTGGCAACCCCGTACAGCTGTGTTCACGTGTTTCACAATTTAATGCTGGAGATACTGTAATAGATATACAGTTAATAACGTTAACAATATTTCCCCCCATATCTGCTGATTCAGTGTCAGAAATAGCCACCAGGCCATGAATGGAAAAATGCTCAAATTATACTTAAATGTGTACAAGTATTACTAAAAGTAGCTTAGATAAAAGGTAAAAGTTTGTATATTCTTGCAGAAAGGTAAAATAGTTTTGCATGGACCTGTAGGAACTGTTTACATGTTTAGTTTGTCTTCTCTGTGCAGATTGGGAGTTTAAAATCGAACAATACATCATATTTTGTGGCATGACATGTTTTGCATGTAAACTCTATATTGCAAAGAGTCAGTACTTGACCATTGCATAAATATTTGGTGGAGTAAAATCATAGAAGAGTAAGGAAAGGAAATGGAAACAGTCAAGTACCGTGACTCAAAATAAAATGCCCATGTAAGTACATTCCTTTTCCACTCTGTTACTTTTGCTTTGTAAGCTTTTGCCTGTCTTCAGGAAGCACCCCCCTGGGTTGTTACAAGAAACTGATTGAGTACTACAAGAAGGGAGACATCTCATTCCAGTATGTAAAAACTTTCAACATGGATGAATATGTAGGTAAGTCTTCATCGCTCTTTCTCCCCACATAAAATGCTTACACATTGAGGAATTCCTGATAGCTGTGATCTTGCATAATAAACTCATAAAACCCTGAATAGGACTTCCCAGAGAGCACCCTGAGAGCTACCACTCCTTCATGTGGAATAACTTCTTCAAGCACATAGACATAAAAGCAGAGAACACCCACATCCTAGACGGCAACGCTGCTGACCTGCAAGCGGAGTGTGCAGCCTTTGAGGAAAAGATAACAGCTGCTGGAGGGATTGAGCTCTTTGTCGGAGGTCAGGAGGTCACAGTGCTGATAATGAATACACCATAACCAACTACACATTTCAGATTTGTGCTCAATCCCATTCTGGTATCAAGTGATTTTGCAGTCATTGTTGTAGTAACAGCAGCAGTAAAATTCAAACTACTACTCCTGTCCTGTCAGGTATTGGACCAGATGGCCACATTGCCTTCAATGAGCCTGGCTCAAGTCTGGTTTCCAGGACCAGAGTGAAGACTCTAGCAAAGGATACTATCATGGCTAATGCCAGATTCTTTGATGGGGATCTCTCAAAGGTGCCCACCATGGCACTGACTGTGGGAGTGGGCACCGTCATGGATGCAAAAGAGGTTAGATGAACGTCAACCATCTGTCCTGTTTTTGTGTTCTGCTTCTGCTTTATGTTTCTGCAAAATCTCAAATATAGCATATGAATGATCATTTTCTGTCAGAACTTTGAGTTGCAGAACAGTGCTCAATGAGCTCGTCAGGAAATGCACCAAAAAAACACCAATTCAGGGTGTCCGCACTATTAAAAGTTGATAAGTCAATTTGGCAAAAATTAAGGCCCTTTAAAAAGTATTAAAAAGTCTTAAATGCATTTTCCAATGTATTACATTTTATAACTTGTTCTCAATTTGTATAATTGTCCAAAGAGGTTGTATGCTAAAGTTTGCCTGAATTTAATGATTGCGTAGGCACGTAGTGGGATTCTGTGTCGTTTATTTATGGAATCCCACTAGATTTGATGTCATCTGAAAAGGACAACCAATTCATTATCTTGTGCTTTGTCCCCACCCCACCCATCTGAATCATGTTGCACCGATAAGGAGTTATCACAAACTAAGACTGTTTGGTTGTGCTATCTTACAATCAATATAGTGTCGCTGATGTAATGGGTTAGAGCTTGAAGTGGCGATGGAGTCTTGAAATGTATGGAAAGGCCAGGGTCTTTAAAAAAGGCATTAAAAGGTATTACATTTAACTCCAGGATTCCTGCATATACCCTGCAATTGCAAGTTGGTCTTGCTTACATTTTCAATTTCTTCTCAGGTCATGATTCTCATCACCGGAGCACACAAAGCATTTGCTTTATACAAAGCTATAGAGGACGGTGTGAATCACATGTGGACAGTGTCTGCGTTCCAGCAGCACCCACAGACTGTTTTTGTATGTGACGAAGACGCCACCCTCGAACTGCGGGTCAAAACTGTAAAGTACTTCAAAGGTGAGACTAAATCACAAAGCTACAGTGCTTAAAATACTGTATTTAATAAATTGCAACCCAGGTTGCAACCCATTTGCAAAACAGGCATGAATCATAAAAAACATGCTGATTCTTGCTCTTTCTTTAGGAATGATGCATGTGCACAACAAGCTGGTGGAGCCGCCTCCCTCACTGCCAAAGAAGAACTGAGGAGATCTTGTTCAAACTTTGTGGATTCATGAGGCATTTTTCTTTTTCAAAAACTTAACACTCCAATTATTCCTTTATCTTCTGATGGAGATAAATTGGTGAACATCAAGCAGTGCTGCTTGGAGTTAACCTCAACTAATCGTCTTAGAAATAATCAGGTGCTGGTTTTGTGAAGGCTATTCAGGTTTTCATGTGATTGTTCATACACCTTTGCTTCTCATTTATTCTTTTTAATAAAGTGCATTTCATTTTTAATATCCGTATGTATGTGTGTGTGTGATTGGGCATAGTGCTGTGGGGACAGTCTGTTCCTCCAGTCACATGACAACACGGAACAACTAATGTGGCCTTTAAGTGCTCCTTGTAAACGTCTATTTCCAGATCTGTGTTGGACGTAATGGCAAAATGGCCTTTGTTAAATGTTATTGTATGTTTAAGAGAAACAGAGGAGCATAGTCTTTGTTGCCTTGCAGTGGAATATAACAAAGTAAAGTAGGCCTACATTTACTCAGACAAGTACCATACTTATGTACAATTTCGAGATTCTTCTATTTTATTAGAGCATTATAATTTTATACTTATTCAAGCACACAGTAACTATATACTTATACCCCACTACATTTCAAATGTTGTTTTTACTCTTAAAACACTGCTCATCAATATGATAACCAGTCAGATCTTTTACATAAGTAAAAGTAGCAATACCACAGTGTAGAAATACTCTGTTATGAGTAAAAGTCCTGCATTTTTTAAGTAAAAGTGCACCGTATTGGCATCAAAATATAGTACCAAAAGTAAAAGTAGCCTACTCATTGTGCAGAATGGCCAATTTAAGAGGAATGCTTATTATGTTATTATTATTATTATTATTTATAGATTCATATTGAAGCTGGTAAAGGTGAAGTTCATTTTAATTAATGTACCGCCTATACTGCTGTGTAGCTGAATCTATATTAATACATCATTATTTGTTGATTATATTTTGCATGAATAATCTGAAAAAAGTAAACTAGTAGGCCTATCTAAATGTATCAAATACATGTAGTGGAGTAAAAAGTACAATATTTCCCTCTGCAGTGTGGTGGAGTAGAAGTATAAAGTAGCATAAAATGTGAATACTCAAATAAAGTACAAGTACCTCAAAATCATAACAGTACATGTAGGTTACTAGTTACTTTCCAGCACTGATAATAACATAAGTTATACATTAACATAACATTGGCTAAATGGGCCATTCTGCACAATGAGTTATTTTACTTAATAATGTTTTGATTACAGGACTTTTACTTGTAACTGACTATTTTTACATTGTGGTATTTCAACTTTTGAGCGAACAACTGGTGACTGAAAATTCTGATAGCACTTGAAGGCAGCATCAGAGCCTGCTACTGGTCGTGTCTAGAAAGTAACCCTAGATTAGCAGAAACCGGAGAAAACGGGCAAAACTCTCGCGATACTAATTTCCCGACCACCTAACCCTTACCATACTATTCGAGGTTAATACCTAACCATACCCAGTTTACCATACCATTTGAGGTAAATGCCTAACCATACCAATCTAACCTTAACTATCCAAGATTAATGCCCGACATTACCCATCTCGCGAGACTTTGGCAAATCTATGGTTACCTTCTAGTCAAGACCGCTGCTACCGTCGCACTCGCACATCATGAGCAGAGCAGGAGGGGGGAGAAGGAAGGAGATGGCCGACTAGAGGCAACGTTACCTTTGCTACTTCGTTGGCGAGATTCCCTTTAACAAAACACATCTTTACAGCTGAAGTGGGAAGAGGACGTTCTAAATATTTCACCCCTCTTCCACAATGGCAGAACAAAACAGCAACGTCAGATATCAAGAGGTATGTAACCGTTTGCTGGCACCCTAAAATGTAGTTAGCTAGTTAGCAGCTAACTGCTAGCTGCCAGCTAACAGTAGTCAACATTAGCCTGCTGTCACTGAGGACAACAGCGAGCTCAACTGACATTTGCTTACGGGCGGGCCTGAGTTGGCGATACATATCTTAAGCTGATATCAAACCACATTCCTCACACTGAAATCAACTATTAAGTGAATAATCATGATTTCGTCACGTATAATTTGAAGCCTGTGTGGCCCATTTTCATTTAGCACCTAACGTTAAGCTAGTAACGTTAAGTTAGTATACTCACATATAATGAGAAATTGTAATTATATGGGTGGCCTAAACAGGAATGTTGTGTGGTGTCATTTTGTCGAGCCTTGAACCAAAACAGTCACACGACCCAACTGTGCTGGATCAGTGACCAGTCTACCATGTCAGTAACTTAAACTCAGGATCAACGGGATCAAAATACCAATGCGAAGCCTGCTCATTTATTGGCATTGACAAATATTAATATGCAGGTGATATGTGAGAGCATGAGTGCACAGTTCATAGTTTAATTGGGGCTATGTAGTTACTTTTGATGATGCATTAGAGGTTACTGTGATAGAACAGTACAGATAATCCTTCCCATATGACCACTTGTTGCACGCTATATTAAACAAGTGCAACATCAGTGGTACTGGTTACTTTGGTACTCTGAGGAGTTAGCACAATTTTAGGATAATTTCCCTAAAGCACCTATTGTGCTTGTGCAATACCTGGCCTAAGTAGATGTGGGATGTGCAAACCAAGAGGTACTTTGAGGTAGAGGTGGGTAATGTGAATACAATCTTTTAACTTCACATTGCAATGCCAATATATATTGCTATATTATAGGGAATTTGAAATTAAAATGAGACGATGGTTGTAGATTAAACCAGATGGTCTTGGCTGTTTTTGGCAGTCTGAAAAATCCAAGAACCTCCCTCACGTTGCAGGGTTCAACGTTAATGTGTTTGACCTGTCAAGTGGGTCAGAAATCTACTTGCGCGGAGTTCATTTTTATTTGTCCCTACACATTGTTTTCAGTATTAGCAGTTATCAAATAACAATAAAGACTAAAGTTAATTGTTAACTCTCAACAGAGATGAGAAGGAAGATGGTTCACTCCTTAGCTACTTTCATCATCAGCTCTGGAAAAAACTGTGTTTATTCTTTTTTAATGAGTTGCTAGATTCACTAGCCCAACGTGGCATTTTACTTGCCCTGGGTATTGTTGAGCCTTGCATTGAGATCTTGCTCAATGACTTGAAACATTGTACCTAGGCCTAATACAATCAGAAATCTTACAGGGATAGCTACTGATGTACCAATTTCGATGGCTTTAATTTACCATAGCCAACAAACAGAGTTTACCTAGATGTTGTAATTTACGTTTGACCCGAGTGTTCATTTATTAACATTTCTTCAGCTGGTGAATGAGGAGGAACCGGCCCAGCTATCCCAGGAGGCTCCTGCCCAGGATGCACCACCGCCCTACAGCAGCATTGCTGCAGCAAATGCAGGTTAGGAACCTCCACAGCTCCATCACACAGTGTCACATAACTCAGAACAAACACAATTTAGAAGTGAGAGTAATATTGAAATCCATAAATATCAGTGCCACTACATACTAATTTGAAGTCTTGCATCCAAGAGCAGTAAGAGTGTAGAAGTGGGTGACCCGATAGCCTAGTTGCTAGGGTGCCCTGAGCAGCGAGTTCCCGGTTCGATTCCCGGCTGTCCCCCCACACTTCCTGTCTCCCTCCACTATCACTATCAAACAAAGGCATAAAATGCCCAGAAAATAGTCTTAAAAATGTGCCTGAAAAGCAAAAGTAATCATTGTAAAGAATAGTTCTTTCCATAGTGGCACTTTATCCTCACAAAGCATGAACCTTCTCTGATAGCTGTGCCTTGCATTTGAGCAGAACAAAGTTACATCCTACTGTACATGATCACAGCCTCAACCTTTAATGTTGAGGGTGTTTCAACAACTGCATACACAGTGCCTCAAATTATATGAGCTCATCATGTGTTTTAAACCTTATTGTGCAAAGTAAAACAGCCATCAAATAAATAATCAAAACAAGGGTAAAAACTATGATATTGGGACGCGCTGGTGCCTCAGTGGTAGTGCGTGCGCCCCATATACAGAGGCTAAAGTCCTCACCACAGTGGCTGCGGCCCTTTGCTGCACGCCCCCCCCTCCCGCAGCCCTTTCCTGTCTACCTTCAGCTGTACTATCAATAAAGGCAAAAAGCAAAAAAAAAAAAAATCCTAAATAAAAAAAAGTACACTATTTGCCACTGAAATCTCACAAATTAAGTAAAGTACCAATGCCTCATAACTTGTGTAGTGAAGTACAGTACTTGTATACATGTATGTACTTATGTTGAGCTTCTGCTCTAGCTGTTAGCCTTGGAATGAATAATGTAGAGCGGAGTAGCTCGTGTGCAAGGCCTTTTAGAAAGGTCTGATATTTGTCATCTCTCTTCTTAAGAGGGCATAGGTCAGCACGTTGCATAAGTGGGTGTAGCCTCGAGCTCTTCCTGGGTGAGTGTATTGATCCGGTCCAGTGCTGTTTGTGTTTGAACAACACAAAGGAGTGCTCTGGATATCTGCCAAATGACCCAGATAAAAGTCTTGGCTTGTATGGGACAGAACATAAACACTAATGGACACAGATGCTACTAATGTTTTTGCTCCTGCTGTAACTCAGCCTCCCTGTTCTGGTTTATAAGTCTCTGCTGCTACTTTCTCTTCCTTCAGAAGTGAAAGTAGATTTTTGTCTGTCAGCAATCAAACCTTCGTAACAAAATCAACATCGGATAATTTCTGTTCTGCATTACCATCTACATGTTAAGATACAAACATTTTTTTAAGGGAATGACTTTTAACTATCTGTGACTGATTATTTATCTATGTGTCTATTAGTGGAGATAACAACCGGTGATAGATGTTTTTTTCCTGCCTATAAAATAAATATATGTGCCACAATTACATGTCATTTACTACTCTTGTTCTTAAAGCTAAACTAAACTCTGTAATGTTTTTTTAAAATGAATATATTGTTATTAAATCCACCTTCATAGTGAGTGTGTTTGTTGGGTCAAACATCACAGTTAACAGTGAAAAATGTCATCTTACTGCAATAAATATGATTAATATTCAGGTTACTTGGTCAGTTGATGACATTTTCACCTTTGTGTCATTACCAATAAGGTGAAACAACTTTACAATGACTCCACAATATTTGCTTTAGTTTTAGTGTAGAAAGTTAGTGAGTAGAAGAGTTTATTTTGAGACAACTCTGTGTCTGGATGAATAGTCATTTGCTTGTTACCTCCACAGCTTTCTTTGAATACAAAGAAGATGGAGGAAGATTTCCAAACCCTCCGTCCTACAGTGTTGCCACCACTTTGCCCTCCTATGATGAAGCTGAGAGAAGCAAAGAAGAGGCGGCCATCCCCCTGGTCACAGGAAGAGTCACGGTAGATTGATCTAATTTATATGTAGGAATGTAGAAATATTCCTCGTCATTTACTAATACAACATCACAATAAATTGTAATATATCTGCAGGAGGACGACTTTGTGGCCAGGGATGACTTTGAAGACGCTGACCAGCTGCGAATAGGAAATGACGGCATCTTCATGCTCACGTTCTTCAGTAAGAACTCGATCCGCATTTCAACAGTCGACCTGTGTTCAGTTTTTCTTTCTAAAAGAGTAAACTGGCTTTCAGTTTCACTTGTAATCAGATGGTTATTAGTTGTTTTACATATCTGTGGAATTCTGGTCCCTGGACATGAAAAATATGTCTACTCTCCTTTCATTTAACATTTGTTGTTCTTGTGGAATAACGGCTCTGGTATACTATTTTCAAAATTGAATTTGGCATATTCACAAAGGCTGTTACATAATGTACTGGGTGCAAATACCAGTACACTCACTGCACAAGTTTGTGAGGAGGAGGAAAATGTGTGCCAGCCAGTTTAATTACTTAAAAAAATGACTGACATAAAAATCTCCTATTTGTCATGTTTTGAAAATGACATATCCTTTTTTTTTTGTCACCAGTGGCATTCCTCTTCAACTGGATCGGCTTCTTCTTGTCATTCTGTTTGACCACATCAGCCGCCGGCCGATATGGGGCCATCTCTGGTTTTGGCCTGTCCCTCATCAAATGGGTTCTTATTGTCAGGGTAAGAGCTATTTAGTTAATATTCACCAAAACCAGTTTGGCTACCGAATTGGCTGTTCATTGTTGTAAAGGTGCAGGATCACTAGTTCTTATACAGGACTTAAACAGACTTAAACTGTGAAAATGGTCTAACTGATAACTTTTGAGGATCATGTTTTATGGGGTGATTAAATTGGAACCAGTGTCCAGCTCCTAACAGGTACTTCTTCTGTTATTTCTTGCAGTTTTCTACCTACTTCCCTGGTTACTTTGATGGACAGTACTGGTTGTGGTGGGTGTTCCTGGCCCTGGGTAAGTGAGAGATATTTTATAAACAAATAGCATTTCCTGTTATTTCCCACGATTACATTACAAGGTAATTTTCTCATGTTGCATCATTTCTTTTCTTTCAGGCTTCATGCTGTTCATCAGAGGCTTTGTTAACTACTCCAGAGTGCGTAAGCTGGCGGATCCCACCTATGCCACTCTTCCCCGAACAAGGGTACTCTTCATCTATTAGAGGTAAGGTGTACTAATCTGGTCACACCCATCGCGGTTTGTCATTGGAGACATTTACATGCACACAGGACTCCAGTTACAGAGAAATATCTGGCATTATTTACCTCCCACCAAGAGACAAATGCCACTAAAATCTTTAGTAAATAAGTCAGGGTATAACTCAGCCAAATCTCTGACAGAACTTTAGGCAGATGAGTTGCATTGTGGGTAATGCAGGTGCCATGGTTTTGACAAGGAAGAAGAATGCATGGAATTAAAAAAAGATGATATCTGTGGTTCTGCTGCAGCAATTTTGATTAATTTATTCTCTGACTATCTCCAATACGACAATGTTATAAGTTGAATTCATCTGTTGGTCTGTTTTCGCTTTTACACAGTTAGAGATTTTATTAACATTTTTTTTATTTTTTAAATGCGTTAAGTGGCATTTCTGTTTAGTAGCCAGTATAAATAATTATTGACGAGAAAATTCCTTTGGTTACCTCGCAGCCAGTGGGAGACCATGATGTAATTTACTCAAGGATCAAGTGGTAATCTATGTTAACTGGGTCTACACATGATATCCTCATGACGATGTTCCCCTCCAGACACATTTGTAAAAATAGCCTGCTATGATTAATATTTTGTTTAACATGGTTTTCCCCACATAAAAAGTTTTAAAAAACTCAGAAAGGGCTGGAAGCACATCTACTCTTTCTCCCTCATTGAGAAATTCTGGATCTGGCCTCATGCCCCGCCCACCTCCGCTGCTCGCGCTAGGTTGACCGGTGAAAGAGCTGCACGCATTATTAGATGGCTTGAAACATCAGAGAGTTTCAGCCATACATGTTTGCCTCACGCCAGATTCAGACAGGAGGTGGGGTGTAGCTCAGCGCGAATGGTAAGTGTAGTTGGCATCTTTTATTTGTTTATGTTGTTTGTTAGCTTGTAACTGGCAGTGGCTCACAGTTACAATGACTGTGTGTTTTCGCTGTCTGTACTGACAAGTCAGCTCTGCGCTGGAGGTTTCAGGTTTCTTTGCCAGCATTTGCATATTAGACAGTGACTGGCTTTTGTTTTAGTGACGTATCTCCCCCTTCATTCGAGGAATATGAAAACACCTCTCTAGTGACAAACTTTGCACAGATACGAGTCAGTATAGTCAAGGTCAGACATTGTAGGGGACATAAAATGGAGGCGATCTAAGTAGATAAATGCAGGAAATTAAAAATGGCTGAAGTAAAAAGTATTGCCTTAATCATGTTAGAGTTATTAATGTGCATGTAAACATAGCCACTGACAAACCACAGACATCACACCACACATGCTTGAATATTTAAAAAAAAAAAAACTTCTGAAGTCCATTTCTAGTCTTGATTTGTTCATCTTCCTTTAAACCTAAATCCAGGATGTTGGCCGTGGCAGAACTGGACGTGACCAACACGAGCAGTAACTCTGTTCAGAGTTTCAAATTTTAAGTGAAGACACTTAAACCAGAAATCGACAAGACGAGTTATAGATGAAGACGACGACTCTCAATAAAATATTCAGGAATTATATCACTTGTTTTATTTTTGTTTTGAAACTTCATTAATGGAAAATGATTAACAGTAATATTCCCTCGATGTACTCATTAGTGGCGAATGTTAAGTGCTATTTACATATCTGTCTGTAATGTATAAGTGATGCCTTATATCATTTGATGGTAGCGTACGAGCATGCATCTGCCCTTAAGGTCAATAAATAGGGAGCGTCTCATGTTGGTGACACTTGAAGCCAACAGGTATTAATTAATGCAACACTCGGTAGATTTGCCACAGCATGCAACACACTTTGTAATCTGCACTAATCATGGTTTTATTGTGACTATTATAGGCTGTTTTTAGAACCCATATACACTTAAAAAGCAAGCTTTCATTAGGCTGTAAATGCTGATATACCACATTTCACTCACCTGTTGGCTTTAAGTAGTGTTGCCCTTTTTATATCCAGGAGGGGGCAGTGTTGTCCGCTACTTGTTAGAAACTGTTCATTAAGGGCATTGTCATAATAAAACATACATGCTTGTGATTCAAACGCGGTGTCAGTAGAGCACATTCAAATTACATCCATGTATCAGAAGTTATGATTTTGCCTGTTAGATAGTTGATTTGTTGTACATTTGATTGTTGTACATTAAATCAGGTAAAACGATCCACCCTGGAAAATAGAATTCAGGTTGCAAATATGATTTTATAGACAATCTAGTTTGAATTATTAAACATTAAGAAGCCAGAAAGCAGAGAGCCACAAATGTCAAGTGAGAAACCCCGGAGCTGCTCGGGTTGACAGTGAAGCGACGCAGAGTTTTTTTCAGAGTGACAGCAACCAAGAAGATGTTTATGGGCGTGTGAGCACATTTTCTGGTTCATGTCCTTACAGAGCTCATGTAGATGTAACGGCCTGACCTTTCCATGACTCGTCAGTGAGTCAGCAAGGTCGGCATCTCATTCACTGTCGGTGGAAAAAGCTCTGTGATTATAGAAAAGAGTCTCGGCTGTCTGGATCTCGCCCAGACAGTTGGATCGAATTATCTAACAGCATAAAAATAACTCAAATTCCATTTTCAGGTGGGTTTTTGCCTTAAGATTTAATTGACAGATGGGGAAGGGAAATCTGTTTTTTCTTTTTTTTTTTTAATGATTAATAATGTGTAAGATGTTAGCTTTCTTGTGGGTATCAAAACTATATCAAAGAATGTTGTATGCAGGTGCACTTTTAGAAACATAACCAATAAAACCCAGAGGATGTTCCCATCATTAAGTCCCAGACATATAAAACAAGGAATGAGTGACGCAGTGGTTTCTGTTTTATATCCTGGAGGAAATGTCAGGATTAATGCAGTTTTTCATGATTGAACCACTGTTGTCAATGCGAGGAGTTAATATGGATTTTTAGTCTGCCTAATCAGTTAACTTCATACTTCTGCCATGGCTTTGATACACACACACATTATGCTTATTTCTATGTGATGTAGAGCTGCAACCTTGGGGTTTTGTTGTTATGAAACTGTACAGAAAACAATTAGTGTTAAATAAATGTCACTTTTAATGCGTCATTTCTGAGTGGTCTGTATTACATACAAGATTATATTATTTATAGGTCCATATTATGGAGCTAAGTTATTGGTGGGAAAAGTATGGAAGACCATTTCTGCCAGTATGATGAAAAAAGAAACATCTCGTAAGCCATTATGAGAAACATTCTTGAAATAATGACTCAGTACCTCAAAATAAATAGACTTTCTTGAAACATTGCATAGGCATGTGTGTTATTTCCTATGGAAGCCCATTATTTTCAGATACTAAGTCATTATTTTGAGATGCTAACTCGTTTTAAGAAAGTTTGTCGTTATAATTGCTTACAGGATCTTGTTTTTTCCATCACAAGGCTACGTTTTTATCTTATTTTTTCTATATTTAAAAAGTGTGGCTCAAGATTGGCAGCATTGTGTTTATTGAATGGTGCACTGGGTAATTTTACACATTGGTGGCACCGAGTGGCAGCAAAGTGTAACTGCTGGAAATATGAAATTGTTTTTCAGCTCATGACACCTTGTTGTATAGAGAGACGTTTGTGGCTCAAGAGCCCTTTTCAAGCTTTTAATTTATATTATTATAAAGTAATAATATTATTTTATCTGCTGGGGCATTTACTCCTCAAGTGCAAAGCATCGATTGTAGGGCTGAAATGCAACTAACGATTATTTTCATTATCGATTAATTTGCTGATTATTTACTAGATTAATCGACTGTTGACTGCTTATTTTACTCATGATATGTAGAAAATATAACAAAACACTGTACAGACATGTCAACATGGTTAAAAACTTTAAAGTATCTAAAGATGTGCTACCCAATACTATTCTTTTCTTATAATAATAGAATATATGTTATGGAATATATGTTTTCTTGTTTGCTCATTATGTTTTCTTCTGCCACCAACTGAAATGGGATGTTGTGTCAGTGGACAAAAAGATGAGAACATGCAGTGTTTAGCTCTGATGCAGGCTGGTCTTAGCTAATCAGGGGTGTTGAGTGGAGAGATACCTAAAACCTAAAACATGCAGGACAGTAGTTCTCCAGGAGCCAGGCTGGAGACCATTAACGTTAAAAAGACTTGGCAGCTTTGCCTCCTTTTGGCCTTGACCGATTTGTTTCTGCCAGCCAGTACCTCGTCTAGGGATGGGACAAGAATCAATTTTATTATCGCGATAAAAACACTCACAATAAGTTGATCCTGGTGAATCTCCATGATCGGGATAATCATGAATATTGTGAATATTGTCATGAATTGCTGCAGTTTACTACAGTGTCCTATCTGTGATGCAATACAATTATTTGTTTCTTTAAAAAAAGTCATAATGTTTTGAGGAAAAAAACACTTTCATGAGAAAAAGTCGTAATGTTAAGAGAAAAAAGTTGGAATGTTTTGAAAAAAATCCTCACTATTAGTGGTCGAACGATATGAGTTTTTCAATGGCCGATGCTGATATTTAGAGAGCAGGCCGATGGCCGATTTATAGTGCCGATGTTTGTTTTTTTTTAGGCCTGTCCTCAACTAAAGAAATTCTTAGTCGATTAATTCGATTTTGTTGACTAATCGATTAGTTGATTTAATCAACAGATCTGTAAAGCGGAGTTTCTCCACAAAGAATCATGCAAAAGCAACACAATCTTGTGTTTACCAGAGATGTGCTCACAAGTTTCTTGGAAATAAGTTATTCAGCATGAAAAAAGCATAAAAAATGACTAATTAGTCGACAAAGAGGGGGCAGCCCTAGTTTTTTTGGTACACCACGGGAGGGACTAACATGATCATCGAGCTGTGCACCGTACCTATATCGCCCTACATTGTATTTTGGTTTTACTTTGCTCCGCTCTGAAAACCTCAGCAAAATTAACCCCCCCTCCCATATCATGCATTTATTATTATTCATTATTGTGCCAGAAAAAAAAAGGCTATATAGCATATAATTCTTTTCTGGCACTCATAATTGATCATTGAATCTAATTTTGGTTATATTGTTCATCGTTTCACTTTAATTTTTGTAAACCCACTTCATCTATTCATCCATCTACTGTTTGGTTAGATTTTGGAGCTAAGCACCTAAGAATGTCACTGTGTTGATGATATGATTTGATTTGAAGTGGACAGAAAAGACATGGCACGGCATGATAGAGACATAACCTGAGAGATAGATAGGAAGGCACGGCGACCTACCAAAAACACACAGATATTGAAAAAAATAACTGACATTTACACTTTGTAGATTTACTTAAAATGAAAAACTTATTGCACCAATATTGATTCAAGCTGATTATAGATAGTCATGGCACGGCGGCCATGACAGAGAGATGGAATTTATAATTCATCCAC
>JAOVVB010081955.1:0-13624 GCA_028570985.1 Heterobranchus longifilis
GTTGTAAATAAAATAGAGATAGTTGTATATTATTATGAAAAGTATTTAGCGGTATACTGAAATAGGTGTTAATTTTGTATAATTGTATATATGTAATGAGGATGAGTTGACTGAGGAGTAGGAATAAATAAGCTTTTGCTTCCTCCTGCCCCTTTTCAAACAGTTATATTCAATTTGTGTTGCATGAATTATGGTTTATGGAGTTTGTTGTATAGGTTGATCGATTAATATATTTTGTTTACTGCACCTCAGTAATATTCTTTTGTTTGTTTTTTATCGCTTTTTAATTTTTTTTTAACATGCTCGAAATAAAGATTTCATTCATTCATAAATAAAATAAATAAAATAAATAAAATAAAAGTAAAACCACAACGTTTTTATATTTCAGTCTTCAATCTTCTCATCTAACTCTAGGCAAGAATGTGTGAGGCATAAAATGTCGAACTATTCCTTTTAAAAACAAAACAGTCATGAACATGTGCTCACTGTGTTATTTAGATATTAAGATACAGTAGTTGCAGAAGAATTGACATTCCACATGAAAGGAAAACTAGGTGGCACACTTAACAGTCTTTCAGCCGCGGTTCATAACAAGTTCATCTGTGAAGTGGGTTTCACACATGTAACATCTATCACGCCCCCCCGCCTGATTATTCTGCTGCACAGAGCCATAAGGCACACATTGAAAGGGAGTCTGTTTTCACAGTAATCTCACTCTGCCTCTGCACAACTTCAGAGAGCGTAGGGGAGAATGAGAGTAAAAAAAAAGCAAGATAGGAGTTTGGGTGAGGCTGAGGTTCCCATGATGCTAAAAAAAAAAAAAAACTCACAGACGTGTCCCACGGATGACCTCATCCATGGATCCCGCTGCGCTGGACTGACTCAGGCTTGGAACCAGTGGCAGGAGGGTTCGGGGAGGAGGGTTTCTGCGACGGGCAGAGTGTGGCGGGCGGGACAGCGAGGAAGAGCTTTGTTCCAGGGTTCGGCGAGGGCGAGGTTTGCTGGAGGGGACCACGCTGGAGCCTGGTCTCTGCGACGCCCGCTCTTCTGGCTCCCTGTTTGGCAAAGAGAGAGTGGAGCACAATCGCTGAACGGTGCATTTCCACCTGCTGCCAACTGGCTGCTGCCAAACAAGGTGTTAAGACAAAAACATGACATGTGTCCTTCTATAATGTGTCTTCCTTACAGGTACAACAATAACTAGAAAACATCTTTTCATTCCCATTCGAATTAAAATCACACATTGGAATATACAAATGTGTGGTGGATGTGGCACAAGGTTAGAATAGTTTTGCATTTTTTAAATTAGTTTTTATTTTATTTTTTTAGTTTACTTTTAGTTCGTTTTCAGAGTGTGTTTGCGAGGTTGAGTTTAGCTTCAGTTTTTCAGAATGTTTTTTTTTTTACAAATGTAATTTTTATATACTTGAGTTTTACAGTAGTTTAGTTTGTTTTTGTTAGGGCCAGGTATAATGTCTCAGAAGTATGTAGCTACATATAGATACAAAATACATGGTTGGAGAACTGTTTAGGAATAACCATCATGTTTAATGTTTAATCTTCGCGCTACTTTAGTGTCTGATGTGAAGAAATCAGCGCCATCTCCTGGAATTTCAAGTCCGTTCAATGTCACGAGATTTGACGGAAATTCATGCTGTCTCCTTTTTTCGGTAGTGATGCATTATAGCTAAAAAAAAAAGTAAAATTTGTTTTTTAACCAGGAAATATAGTTGTTGTTTTTTGTTTTTTTTAACGATTTATTTTTATTTGGATTCAATTTACCAAAAATATTTTTCACTGCTTATTTAGTTTTAGTTCACTATAATAACCCTGTGTCATTGATTTTGCTTTTATTTTTCCGTTTTGGCACCAGTCCTCAAGAGTAAAATATGTCCTTACTGGTTTCTATCCAGCACGCCCAGGTTCCTCTGCTGCAGGGGGATGCTGTGGATCACGATGAGGTCATTGAGGTTGTGCTGGGTCGGTGCTGCTCCTACCGGGAGCCTTCCCGCCTGGGGAACGGTGTGAGATGAAGTAATGAGATAGATGGGGGAGGGTAAAGGAGAGGGATAAAAGAAAAAAAAGGATGTGAAAAGACAGGAATGATGATTAAGAGAGATGTAAGAGAGGACAAAAGACATAATATAAGATGAAAAGCAGGTACAAATAATGTATTTTATGAAGGCCATGGTTAGTCAATTCCATCTGTGCAATACAACATATTGTCAAAGAAACGGCTATTCATCATGCAGTGATGCCAGGAGGACCCAATATCTGCTATGCCACCAACCAAAAATAACATTCACAACATTTAAAAATGCAAAACAACTAGCGAAAATAAAAGCATTCCAACATTCTCATTGCGAATGAAAATAAAGAAAAGTAGTTCATGTTGAAAACAAGTTGCAGTTAATCAACGGTGGTGATGCGTTCGGGTTAATCAACAGGCACAAGCACATTTATTCTAGAGATAAAGATAATGAGCCGCCATGGACAGCGTGCACACAACACGCCGCCATTTTGGCTCTAAAGTGAGGGCGTTTACATACACTGGGAGGCCTTTTCTGCTTTTTGGATTTCCGTCTGGACTTGTGCTTTGAGCCCCTTGACTTTGTGTTCTTTAAAAGGGGAAAAAGGCATGACCAAAGGAAGATAGTGGATACAGAAGAAAGAACACGGAGGGAAATAAAGACAGAAAGAAAAACACAGAGGAAGAAAGAAAAAGAATGGCATGAAGAAGGAAAAAAATAGACAAAAGAAACAAAAGCCATTGGCAAGGTGAAAGGCAGAGAGTAAAAGGGAAGGAAAGAAAACAGTGGTACAAGTTAATGAACTGGGAGCATTGAAAGACTGAAAGAGCAACAGGCAGGAGTGAAAAAAAAGGTGACAATCAAGTGTGGAGCGTAGACACGTGACTCTAAAGCCTGCTCACAGTTAGGGATGCTGAACAAATGTTATATGTGTTATATTGTCTCCTCAGGGCTAAAAGGATTCAAGGTCAACTTCAGTAAGACATATCTTCTACAACATAATTTTTATTTTCATGTTATATATTGCAGTCATTCATAAAGTGAAGAAAACTTGAGGCAAACTGTTATTTAAATACAGCAATTTGAGGTGTATAAAAAGGTCACTATTATAATCATTATTGAACATGTTTCATCGCATCTGGTAAAAGCCCAAAGATGATTTTTTGAAGGAATACTTCAAATATACCATCTGTACATCAATTACTCACCCCGTGTTACTTTGAATTCATGAAGGAAACTCCACAATGAACAGAGAATCCAAGAAAATTCTTGAAATTCTTTTAACAAAAGTAAAATTTTGTGATTGTGATCAGATCTGCCTGACCACATCTGGAGGTAGTCTGGCTCGCACTGTTTGGATGTCAGGTAAGTGTAAATGCAATCCGGATAACGAGAACACATTAAAAATACCAGGTGTAAACGTCAAAGGGAAGATATTATCCAGATAACGTATCCGGATACAGATCACATTTTAATGGCAGGTGTATATCAGAATATCCAGGAAACCAAAAAAAAATCAAAGTTTCCAGCGCACAACCAGGATCTCAGGATTGACACTATTTTATTCAAAGAATCACATTAAAACCAAAAGGGAGCGACCAGCGCGTTTCGCATGTTTGATTCTTTTGGTTTACTGTGGTTTACTCTGCACCAGCTGGCACCCAGGAGAGAAGCACCATTTTTTTAAGATCAAAACATCCATTTACAAACTCTCACGCAACTCGTGCAGTATAATCCGAGTCTCATTTATCCAGTTGTATGCTCATGACTTCTCAAACACATGCATTTTTGCTAAAACCTTACTATTTAAAACACTTCCTCATAAACTCGCAAACTTTTGAACACAATACCCAGCACTATCAGGCAATGCTCCACCCTCCCTACTTTGAAATCACAACTGAAATCATGGCTGAAACATAACCAACCATGTGACCATTAACTATACATATACTTTACTTCTTTTTTGTATGATGTAATGCTTTTAATTGGAGTGTTTTCTGTCTTTTAGGGTGTAATGTTTTATTCTCTGTATCTTGTAATCCTGTATAACATCTGATACCATAATACCTTTATGGATTTACCTGCACAGGGACTGCTGATGAAATTTAGCTATTGAGCTAACTCTGGGACAGTCAATGACTGTCCCTGTCAAATAATAAATAAATAAATAATAAATAAATAAACAGTCTCACTCTTGTGCAGGCGTGCTTCTAGTTCAACAAGTACATAGCGAGTAGCGTGCCTCATATTAATTCAATTCATCAAGAATTTTCTCCATTGTGAATTCTTCGTTTACCGTGGAGGCATGCGAGAAAAACAACAAAATCTTCATGAATTCAAGGTAACACGGGGTGAGTAACTGATACACAAATGATAATTTTGGGGGTGAAGTATTCCTTTAAAATTGAGAAATTTTAGCTTTAGAAGTTTTGAATAGACCTCCTGGACTGCTGCCAGTGATGAAAGTAAAATGAGGCTCCCAGTCTACAGGCTGCTGCCTCCCAGTCACACCACTGACCTGGAACTGCAGGCCGGCTGTAAGCGGGGGCACCCTGCTCACGCCCAGTTTGGGCAGCATCGTGGGCAGCATGGAGAGCAGCATGAAGGGATTCTGGGAGTCTTGCTGCACGGGGCTCAAGTTCCCAGAAATCTTTTCGTCATCTGCCAATCACACATACAATCACATCCAAATACTAAGAATATGCATTTGTTCATTTAAGTTATAGTGCGTGCAGAATACTTAAAATTCAGCCCTACTTGAGGTGCAGCACTCCCAGTGGCGTTGAACCAGCTCTTTCATCCAGCCAACCAGCTGCCGCCACACATCATCAAACAGCAGGTCGAGAACCGCTTGACGGCGACAGCGGTACGGCGAGACAGGGGGCAGACAGTGATGCCTCCGACCGGACTCCGAACAATCCGGCTCCCACTCATCCTCCCTGCAGACATAGTAAATCATTTTAACAGCTGAAGTTCAGATTGAGATTCCGGCATGAGAACATAAACTGTGTAGCACGAGGAAACTCACAAGTCCCTGCTATCGAAGGCGAGGTATTCCTCCATCAGACCCTCCACTTCAATCACTCTCGGCTTGTCATGACTGTTGGAGCCACTGGAGGTGCCAGGAGGCTCCTCCAGCTCTGCTGATGAGGACTTGATCAGCGCTGCTCTCCTGCCCTGCACGTTCAACCTTTCCCCAAGACAACAGCATAGTTAATATGTACACATAAAGTGGTGTGCTCACAGACAGAAGCCCACACATTCTGTATGTTTTATATAAACAATAAATAAACTCAAATTTAACTCCAGGCTGAAAAGCAAAAGGAAAATCCTGACACAAACTTTTACAGTTATACACATGCATGCATAACGTGGCTGACACTAACTCCTTTATGTCAACTTAGTTTTCAAAGTGGCGGTCCTAGCAACTATTCACCACAGCTCGCCAACATGACCCACACACGTGATGAAGAAGCCTGAGCATCTAGGTCACAAAACCACAGTCAGCCAGGACTCCTCTATAATTGATGCACTAACATCAGTCAACTGGACAGCCGGCCAGCAGCCACTCGAGATAGAGAGGCATGATATTTCTGTATTTCTGACAAATTTATTTCAATAATAAAGGAATAAACAGCCTTATATCCAGTAGGCTATTTGAGGGGAAATGAGGGGGGAAAACCATCCTCCTCTTTAGCAAAATGACCAAAATACATGCCCCTTGTTAACCTGACCTAAAACACCTACAACAATTATCGATGTTTGTGTGGAGAAACGTTCGACTCGCATAATGAAAGAAAGGAATTGTTTTCAAAGTCGGATTACACAATTGCCTTTGAAAAAATGACAGGAGTTGGCGATTCTCCCGGGGCCATATGTAACTCTTGTAAATCTAGTCGGACTGTAAACAAACAGCGGCGCACGGAAGAGGAAGTCTTGGCCCGGACATCTGTCGGGAACGATATTTTTTTTCCTAAGATGGTGAAGGCATGTCTCGCCCTACTCTGCCTCTGATTGGCCTACCCTGATATTTTTACCCTAACCCTACCAATCCCACTCCTCATGCCTAAACATACCCAACAAAATCAACGAAGGCAACGAGTACTACCCAATCAGAGGCCGAGCAAAGCGGGTCAAAAGCAGAATAGGGTGGATCATGCCTTCACCAGCTGAGGGAAAAAAATATGGCACACTGGAAGCCCCAAAAACTTGGCCGGTGACCCCAGAGGCTAGATCGTTATCAGTTAAAAAAAAAAAAAAAAGGCGAAAGGCCGATGGGTTCTGAGATTATCAGTAGCCTACTGTGCTGTGAATTGATAAATCCATGGCGCTGTCCGTGGTGCTGAAGCAGCAGCCGGATTTGCAACTTTTTTTCTTCCTTCTGTCAAAACAAACCGGGTCCATCCCCCCTGCTAAAAATTAACAAATCGCCTAATGTTTACATCAAGGTAATGCATCTAACAGGTGAACTTTCACCTCATGTGACATCAGACATTCAGCCAGTGAGTCAGTGAGTCAGTGCAGTTAAGACTTACTCTGTGCCGCCTTTATCTTTCTCCTGGGACTTCACACTGATCTCTTTGCCAGCTGATGGGCTGCTGGCAGAGCTGCCTTTCCCTGAGGTGGCGTACCACTGGAAGCCCTCATCACTGGGACACATCAGCTGAGTCCCCAGGATCCTGAGTGACACAAACATGATGAATATTTGAGTAAAATAATGATGTTTTCATACAAGAATGGGTTTTTTTTTTCAGATTTGCAATCAGCATTCATCTTTGATCCCACTGCTACCCTGAAGTAAAAGGTCAGGAGGTTGGGAGGAAACTGTGGAGGAAACAGAACATACCGAAGATGTGGGAAACGTGTGGCCCATTGCTGACATTCATCCTGCAGCCCCTGGAGTATCCCTCCCCCGCTGCCTCTCCCCTCGTACAGCTCTTTGTCGATCTCCTCAAACATTTGCTGCACCTGTCGTGACGCTGCCTTGTCGAACTCCTATGGGACAGAAAAACAAAAGGAAACAGAGACACAGGAAGAAAAGCTAGTCATTCCTCTGTTCTCATGCACCGGCTCTATGAGTGAAAGCTGCTGCTTTTCAGTCTGTTCATCAGTTATTGGCAACACATCGCCATTCTTTTTTTTTTAATCTTATGACAAGCTTCAACATGCATAATAATTAGCCGTTATGGCCCTTGGGGATGTGCGTTTGTGGTCAAGCAGGATTGTTCATAATATGCTGTGACAAAAAAAAAAACAGAGAGAGGCAGAGAGAGAGAGGTGAGTTAGGAGTGAGTTAGTTTGCTTAACGGAGTTGTTATTTTTCTTTCTCAGAAGCAGCTTGAGGACAACAAACTAAATAAATCATTGAGTCCTGGAAAAGTTTTGTAGGACCAGCTGAGGCTAGAAAGCACAGCAGCATAATAACAAACCTATACCCAGTGGAATCACGCCTTGCAAACACAAAGAAGTAGCAGACAAACAAGTCATCTACCATACAATACAGTGACTGCTTTTCCACAGGTTTGCCAAAAGGTGACAAATGTTAGTAAGTAAATCAAATTCTGACATTAAAACATGCATGAAAGCATGCGTGTGGAGTCTTTTCGTCTTTGCAACAGAATAACAGAGGGCGTGGAAATGCTAGAGGAAAAACAATGGTTTTTTTAAGACCTTTTTAATACCACTTAGAATGAAATAGAATGCCATATTCGCAGCCATACTGGCAAAAGTATTAAGGATATATTGGAAATAAATGACCGATTATTGACTTTTCTGCATTGAGACATAATCTTTGAAGAGAGAATCATGATGCATCTAAGAATCAATCCCTAACTTGTAACACACACAAAACATTTTATACATTTGACGGTTATTTATGACGTGACAGTATTTATTTAAAAGACTGAGAAATCGAGTCTGCACTCTGAAGAAGAGCACCGTGGTGATGGTAATTAATTAAATATATGTTCATAGGAGCATTATCTATTGTGTGTTCTGCATCTTTTGGATGTGCGTGCTTTTGTAAACTTTTTCCCAGTATTTATTTAATCCTACGAAAGGACAAGAAAAAACTGTAAGACCTTTGTGAATAAAATTCAATACTTTTAAGGCCTTATTTTGAGAATATTAAATTCACTGTTCATGGTTGAATGCATTTATTTTAAAAGGTGCTGTAAGTGATTGACACTTTGTTAAAATAAGTGTTAAATATTGTAGCTCTACAACCCGGCAGCCATCACTGATATAGAGTGTTTGGTCAGTAACGTGGGTCTCCCAGTCCCTCCATCTGCAGTAAACAAAAAATACATTTCTGGAATCCTCTCTCCTGATTGGAAAGGAGTGGGAATGGAATACCAGAAAATGTCTTTTCTGTATACTGCAGAGCAGAGGACCCATGTTTCTGCCTCTACACACACTCTATATCAGTGATAACGACCTATTTAACACTTAAACAAAATAATTAAATACCACTTACAGCACCTTTAAGTCGCTTTGGATCAGCATCATCACGTCACATTAAGATCTCAGTAGTAGACTTACATCGTAGCCCCAGGAGAAAACTGAGCTCCTCTCTGTGGAGATGCCGGTGCCGGTGGAGCTGTGGATACCGGACCAGGACTGGTTGGAGTCTACCGAGATGACGGTGGGACAGTCAGAGTGGCCTGAGGCAGCAGACGTCTCTGAGCTGCATAGAAAGGACAAGGATGTTGTGAGGTTTATGTACAGCAAACCCTCGCCTGTTTCACATAAACCCAGTGAATTTAACAAGTATATTCCAACACCTTGACTCTCTATGTTATAATATGTGCCGTCTGTTTTGCGGCTGCGTAAATGTCACTGATTGCTGATGCTGACATAATCAAAGGCAGGGTTTCGATGTGGAAAATAAAGGGCAAATGTCAAAGTAATAGAATATTCCAACAGCCTGACTCATTATTTATTCTTTTAACTGCACATCTGAAGGAGGCAATGCGATATCAATTAATCCACTGCTTCTGGGTATCTTGTTTCACATAGCGAGAGCCCTGAGAATCAGCTGTCCACTCAAGATGGTGTAACATTACAAAACACACACGCAAGAGTATGTTTGTTTTCTAGTTTCAAGTAGTTTCATCTTGGCCTTGACTCTGGTAATCCCAAGGTTTATCTCCTTGGTGAACAAGCCCGGGCTGCCAGGACTCAGTTACCTGTTGTGAGCGGAGACAGCTTCCTGGAGGTCATGGAGGTAACGCTGAGGCGTTTGGTTATCATCTGCTTCCTCTGGGAGAGGGTGGTGGTCGAGGCTGCTGCGAGACAACCCGCGACTGCATAAAAAGACAGATCGGGAACATTAATCAAACAAGTCTAATGAAAAAAGCGAGTTTGTAATCACATTTCGGAGAGGCCACCAGTGGTGCGTTTAATGTCAGCGATGGGCTTTACAGTCACAATAACATGCCAAAACATCATGAAAATATGATAATCCAGACATAACATATAATGGTGATGTTCTTTATGCATGTGATCTTTATCATAATTATTGTTGATGTATCTAAAGGACCATATTGGTGGTTTTGCAAGTCTTAGCCCTTTAAATTCAAATAATGTATACTTCAGTTTACTGCTGATGATTTTCCAAAGCATGCAATCATGAAAACAACTTCCCTGTACCGGTAAATGATATATTTTTATAGTTTATGCACACTGTTTTTTAACATGTAAATAACATCACTGTCAATATGAATATAAGCACATTATATATTGCCAAATCCACCTACCCCATGCATTTAAAGCAACCTGTTACATTCATAATTCCATATGTATTCCTGCACCCTTTGCACTCTGATTCTGACAAGGAAATGTTGTTCCTTCAAATAATAGGGTGACTTGGTAATTTGCAAAAATAACAGGCGACAGACCTTGATGTGACAGATGGACTGTCATTAACTGGATCAATAAAACTATTATTTTACACTGTCATTTGATAGTCAATCACTCATCTCACTTTCCTCCAGTGTATAATAAAAGCACTCAGCCTCTGACAGCTGGGAAAACGTGTTTACAGTGCTCAGCTGGTACATTACCAAATACAACCCTTTACTCACATCTCAAGTTTGTGCGGTACAGGTCTTCTGTTGTATCGTGAAATCATCCTCCCTCGTCTCCGTTTTATAGGCTCAAGCCCTCGTCTCTCATCCTTCCCTCCACGTCCTGGACTCGCTGGGAACAGTTTAGAGGGAGGTCTGGCATTTCCTCCAGTCCGCAGATAAACACCCTCGGTGCAGGGAAGCTGGACGTGACTTGTGCTACAGATGCTAACGTTGTTTCTGCAGCTAAAGGAGGAGGCTACGTCTAAAAATAAGATAGCTAACGTTAGCTTACATGGACGGACAAAACATCAACAAGGCACATTGTGCAATTCCCCAAAATAAATGTCCTGTTAGATTAACCTTGCTACACTAAATTAGCATATTGTATAAATGTATCGTTAGTGGAGCTAGCTATCGCCACCACAGAAGATTTTCTTGCTAATGTTAGCACCACCAACAACAATAATACGGCTGTCATGGATACGCAGCTCTGCATGCCCGTGGTCTCACGGGAAATAGATTTCGGACTACCACAAAATAGCCGTCTGATAATAGGCTACTTCACTACGACTCCCAGCATGCATTACGTCTTTGCGTCTCTGAAATGTATCCGCTCGCCGTTGGTGGATTGTGAATGCGTATTTAATTATTTTATTTTTATTAAATTCAGTAGAATTGTATTTTATGTTGATGTAAATTTGGTATAATGTTGGCTATTTTCTTTATCTATAGAACAGCGAGAATGAGTTTTTATAGCTCCTAGGAACTATTATTTGTGACACGTTTGGGGAAGTCGAGTAGAATTCACAGTGGGACCCAAACAGTGAGAGATGGCGCGTGCTACCAACGTACATAGAAATGATACAAATGTAATGTTTTTCTAGCATTGAAATCTCTCCGGACTACATCGACACAACATCTCACATTTAAAAACGAGGCAAGGTAAGTTTAACTGACACGTTCAAGATATTGCCACGAGATATCAGTAGCAATTGTTTGTGGTTAGCTGTTACCTCTTACTTTCTGTTTGAATCTAGAGACAAAAACACTTCTACAATGGACGCCCTGCAGAGGAGAGTGATCCAGGAGGACATAGTTCAGTACAAACTCTTCTTGATGCAACCAGACGGTTTAACTTCACAGCACACTGAGGAGCATGTCACACATCTAGTAGAGGAGATTCTGGCAAAGTTTGCTCCACTCCTGATACAATACATCTGGCAGCATCAGTCATTCAACCTCAAGTATCATCCTGAGAAAGGTATGTAGTCTTTGTCAACACTTCAGAGAGGAAATTATTTAAATACACCCTGCCTTTTCTGGGTAATGTTACCCACACTAAAGACGGATATATATTATTTTTTATGACAGATGGTGTCCCTGCTCACATTGGAGGTAGCACTCAGTTTGGGGACAATGTGGAGGACGAGTGGTTTATTGTTTACCTCCTGCAGAAAATCACAGAGGCCTTCCCAGAGCTTGCAGCCAGGTGAGATACAGTGTTTTTAAAATTTTAAACATTCAAATATATTACCATATATACGGTGCTTAAACAATGATCAGTTTTAGATGTTTGATATTTGCTTTTTCATGGTTGTGTGTGAAGAGTTGAGGACAATGATGGGGAGTTTCTTCTGATTGAAGCAGCAGATTATCTTCCCAAGTGGCTGAATCCAGACACCAGTGAAAACAGGGTGAGTCGACCAGATTAGATGGCAAATATGATGATGGTTTTTTAAATAGTTTGTAGTCATGTGTTGTCTTTATCACAGTTTTCGTATATATGCCTGTTGAAAGGACCATACCCATAGTGGGTTTACATGTAATACAAATCATGCATATTTCACTTTACTGCCGGCCATTTGTTTAATTTGATTTGATCGTGGGACTAGTGTCAAAATTCTTCCCTTTTGACATGTTGAAGGATAATTAATCTTACAAGACTTCCAATGACCAACACTTTTAATGCAAGAAACAACTTTACCTCGCTAATTTAACATAAATCATAGTTACTAGCTGTCAGTCAGTGCAAAGCTTATCAGCTGTCGACTCTCAAATCTCAGATGTTGGTGCGAGTAACAAAAATAACCTCATAAGAAATGGAGCATGATTGCAACAAATTGATCATGTAACTGTAACAAAAGTAACCTTTTAGTTATTTTTTTCACTTATTACTATTATTTCTTATATGTATATATATTTTTTGTTTTGTTTACTTTGTTTTTTGTATTATTATTACTGCCACTACTTTTTAATTTTTTGTTTTTTAAAACTTTATTTTCTTAAAACTTTATTTTTTACCTTTATCTCTTGTTATTAATCTGCTTCAGTCTTCCGTTGTGTACCATTTGCTATGAGATTTACATTATTGCATTTGTTTATTTATTTTAATTCAAGTAATGTCCTGTCAGTTATTATTTATCTATTTATTTTGTTCTCTACTCTCAGTGGCTCATTATTTACTTATTTTGGTAAAGTTGTCAAGCTGTTGTTGTTGTTGTTGTTGTTGTTGTTGTTGTTTTCCTGTGTGTGTGTGTGTGTGTGTGTGTCTTCAAATGTGAAAAATCAATAAAGACATTGTTGAAAAAAAAGGATATTTAGCATAATTGTTTTTATCTGTAATTATTTCATTTTCCAACGTTATTGACTGGCGACACGCCTGAAGACGTTAAAGATCTTCCAAAATTTAGAAGTATTGTTCACGTCAGACATTTCTTTAACATAATCGTCTGATTGAGCCTCGTGTGTTCGGGAGATACATCTGTTCCTCAGGTCACTAAAACACATCCGGTCTCTGTGACTTTTGGAATTCCTTGCAGTTGCCAAAACAAGATTTTGCTCGTGAATTTGATCAGAAAGGTGATCAGTGAACCATGGACTGTCACATATTTTAACTTGTGATATAAAATATGATGATGCCATATCATTATTGTGTCAGATGTGCAGCGTCACAAAAACATTTCAAAGGATCAGAGACAGGAGCCAGCCAATCCCAATTAAAATGTCCCATAAAAAAACAGCTCATTGAATTTAATGGTAGCCAAGGATTCAGACAATGTATCTTTTGTATCTTTCTGTAACATCCCACGACTGTCACAACGCAACTTCTACTGAATTCAACTTTCACCACAAGCAACCCATGTTGTTGAGGGACTAACTTGGGTACAAGAACTGTTATCTGAAATGTATTCTTTGCAAAGATCGCAACTCCTCCACCATAGCGCGACGATTGGTACAAAAAATATTACACCCATCCAGATTTATATGACTGTCTGGGATAGATCTACTCAGCCATGTGTCCGATAAAACCATAATGTCAGCATTTGTTTAATTTTCCCATATTGTAACCATATCCATTTTTTATTTATTTTTTCTGATTTTTTCTCCCCTTTTTCTCCCAATTGTACTTATCCAATTCCCCCTGCTAAGCTGTCCGGTCGTTGCTCCTCCCCCTCTGCTGATCTGGGGAGAGTTGCAGACGAGCACATGCTTCCTCCGACACATGTGAAGTCGCCAACTGCTTCT
>JAOVVB010081983.1:0-13623 GCA_028570985.1 Heterobranchus longifilis
TGATTTCCAGAGTAAGGGGTGGCAGGTTGCAGCATGCCTTCCTTTTTGTGGCTCTTCTCCGATACCATTTGTTATATTTTTTGTGAGCCAGCCAGTTGTCATTAAAACGACAGCCTGGCATATTACTAAAGCAGAACCAAATCTACCTGTTCTTTAGTAGCTGATGAGCAGCTACAATAGTTAGCTAGCTACCTTCAATGTGATTGTGTCGATGAAACACCAGATTATGTTGAAAATCAAGCATTTTTCAAGGAGGATATTCGAATTCAAGCATGTTCTTAACCTTGAAAACATGACGGTTAAAATTAAGCATTTTCCAAAGAGACTTTCCATTTTCAAGACTTTGTACAAACCGTGTAAGATAAGTTAAATCAATGTTAGCTTTGTCAGATTGACTTGCTTTGACATAAACAATCAGTAAATCAGTGGCGTGAGAAAGAAGAAGTTCACACAGATGATTCTGTATACTAATTAAACAATTGTCAGCCTGAAGCTTCAAAACTCTGGATTTTGCTCGACTGACATTTACTGGGAGTTTGACTTGGTAGCGTCAGAGAATGTTTGAGCTTTTATCCAGATATAAGATTTACTTAGAAAGAGTCACAACATTTCTACGCCAGCAAAAAGTATTTTCTTGTTGTCTCTGGCTGAAGCTGTGACAGCAGAAGTTTTGAGGGTGAAATTCAAGCTTGGTTTTTCGGGTCACTAAAGACATTCGATAAATGACAGGGAACGGCTTTGTTGAAGTAAAAGTTAAATTGAAGACTTTTAAAGACCTTTATACAACAGAATGCAATTAAGACCTGTTTCATGATCATACCAGCCAGAGTAAGAAAGATGTAACACTATTAGAGAAGATACGATCTAGAATTATTTATCATGTATTATTACCGGTAATTATTATCTAAGAAGAAATGTTTTTACTACATTGCAGCTGTATAACAATAATCCCTAATGATAGAATTAATTAAATCACTGTGACCAAACTGCAGAAAATGGTTGGGTGGATTAACAGCTCTAATAACTAGTGCTAAACAATTAGTAGTTTTTAACACAAAATCACAATTTGAAAGAGTGCAATTTTCAAATAGCAAGAGCTGCAATTTTAATTAGAACTGGCAGAATTAAGTGTCTTAACAAGTTGTAGACATTCACTGATTTCATCGGCTATAATAACAACTGTCACTGCTGGTAAATTTACTGTCGCTAATTAAAGCTACTTCTAAGTTGGAGAAAAGGAAACCATTGCTGTTGCCTGGTTATTATTCTTACTCTTTGCATGTCTGTGTCTGTACACGTTGGTCAAAGATGAATTTGTAGAAGCAGAGGTGCCACATTTTGGCTTACATAAACAATCTAATCGTCATGTGTAAGAAATGACATACAGCTGGTGAACTGAGTCTCTCAATTAAAGCACATGATACCGTTGTTTTAATCCTATCACCTAAAAACTGATACTGAACCTCCAGGATTCAGGTTTGTGAAGCAGTCTGTCCTGTCAGACTGTCAAGTTAACATTATAGCTTAAATATTTGCAGACTTTTCTCTGACTGGTTAAAGCAAATAACCCTGGGACATCCTCAACAAAAAGGACCTATATTATTTTATCTCATTTTATTTAAATCACAATTGCTCAGAAAAATGGCAATTATTTTTCCTCAAATCGTTCCTCAGGGAACAGTTTGAGGCAGTCAGTAAATCAGATATGACTCATCGCAGTGCTTCTCAGGACACGCAAGTTTATTGTAGCATGTCCTGAGTAAATAATGGAAAGTCAAATGTATTGTGGACCCTGCACACGTCTCATCTCCACTGCGAAGGAAAAGCCTTGGAAAGCAACAAGCAGCAATAAATACAGAGAGAAGTAAAACCGAGAGGAAGCGATTAGTAGGCAATGCACGGGATTTCAACTTTATGCATGTTCTGGATCTCGTCCACTGGCTGGAGTCTCTGCAGTCGGCCAACAGTTTAGCTCTTACTGGGGATGCACTAGTCTGGCTCACCGGATGTACAGCATGGATATAAAGCCTGCCATTGGGTGTGTGTCTCCTCTTCCGCTATCTGTTTTGGAAGGGCACCGTTGCTGCATCAGGGGCTTGGCGCTGCCCAAGACGATTGGGATTGATTTCAAGAAATACAAACAAGCCGGAACATGTCCTCTATAGCAGAATGATAACCCGTGGAGTTATCATTCGATCATCAATGCAAGAATAGGGATGCACAGATTCACTGGCCGAACATCGGTATGGACCGATATTCACCGTGTTGACTGCCATCAGCCTATCAGCAAATAAGATGACATTCACCGATGGCAGTGGCTGATGTCTATCTGTTGTGTCGCATCAATTTTGTGCCAGCTAAATGTTGTTTTGGTTGTTTGTGGTCTGTCTCGAACAACAGTAGCTACCATTTGCTGCTACTGCAGCTGCTGATTTGGAGAAGAAGCCACCGACGTGAAACGACTCTGGCATGACGTAAAAGGGCACCGGGTGCCGTGCACACGTGTGGTTTGTTTAAAATGTTGGGCGTGTGGGAGATTACACTGTCTCAGAGAAAGATCAGTGACAATTCTGTGGAAAGATAGCCCTATTTGCGTTTCTAATCGATTTTACATGTACATTTAATTACTTTTAATTTATGTTTGACAAAAAGAATGTTTTGTTGGGGTATGAAGTCTTCTTCTTCTTCTCATTGTGTAGGTGGTTGTACGGCAGCTAAAAAGGCTTTTGAAGCAGTAATTGTTCAAAAGAAATTGAAAGAAGGTTATAGTAAAAGTTGTTGTTTCATACATTTGTATGATTGAATTTGTGCTTATTCAAAGACAGTGTAATGAAATGCCGAATTACTTTAAAACAGTTTTTTTTTTTTTTTAATGAAGATTTCTTTGTTTCTGTGGCACAAAAATAAACAGAGATATTTACACCTGTAACTTAATGAACTGTGTCATCCTACAAGGGGAAACTGCACAAGCAATGCGGTCTGGCAGACTGTAGTGCTCCAGTTGTACTTAAAGGTGCAGTGCAGAACTTTTGTCTCCACCCAAAGGCAGTGAGAGTAATTACACAAACACTGTCAACATGCTTATCACTATGGTCCCCCCCCCCCCACCCCACCCCCCACCTCTCAAGGTATTGGGTAATACCGGTAGACTGACATACCATGTAATCCATCAGAGAGCCAGAATAAGCAGCTACGCTATGAAGAACTGTAAGTTGATTGACAGATTGTGTACTGCTCATGTAACGACGTTGTTGTGGAGTTAATAAACTACTCGTACAAATCAGCGATATCCTGTGCAGAGGGTTGGGGAGTAATCTGAATACTTGTATTCTCCCCAACTTGTATATACTTGTATATACTCCCGAACCCTCTTCATAATAAGTTCTGTTTTAACATATTCTGTATGTTTATACAAATGTTGAACTCGTGTTTCAAGGTTAAATTAATAAAAGAGTCATTTCTGTTCCTTGCTTCAAACATTTCAATTTCTCAAACTGAATAAACTGCAGCTCCGACTGCAGACCGAGGTTACCATGTTAACTTCACATGTCTGAAAGAAACATCCATTTCTATAAGCCCAGTCCCACATTTCAATTATCACCTCAATGCAGGATCTTGAGAATACAATGAGCTGCACTTTACTCTGCGGGGTGAAAATGGGGGAAACACTGTATAAATCCTCGTGTAACTCGAAAACAAAATGAAACAAAAATGATCCATTGATGATGCTACAAAAACTAGTGTGTATTTAACCTCCTTTCAAAACTTTGACATTCAGAGTGGTGACTTTGAATTTGAAACCTTAAATATTTGCACTATGTGTTTGCAAAATCTGTTGAGCTCAAAGTGACAATGAACAGCATTATCCATGGAGTACTACAGAGCAGATTTTACATCAATAGCATCTTTCATTAGACTCTCCCTGACTGGTAATTAAATGCCCACACAGGCTTCCTGTTAGAAATGTGTCATCTCCAAACCCTGATGACATCACTATGACCTCATCAGGGTTATTTGACTTGACAAAACTCCCCCCCGAGTCATAGTTACACAACTGTTTGCATATGCTGAGCAGTAATAACCGTGACAATCTATCTCATCTTTAGGGCTGGACCCAAATATTCGACTTCAGATATTTGTTGGGTGGGTATTCAGTTTTTAATTTTGGGATTCTTTTATTCGTTGTTGTTTTTTTCAATACTGTAGAATAACACAATCCATAGAAGAAATTAATCCCTTTGATTAAACACGTGTTGCAGCACAGTGTTTCAATTTCAGCTCAGAGTGAGACTCTGTTGGTGTTATAGAGCATCTTTGTTTTCACCGAGGGCAGGGCTACACACACACGGTGTGGAGCAGAGAGAAAGGTGCAGGCGGTAGTAGAGCTGGGCGATAAATCGATTTTATCGATTAATTCAAATTCAGCTGTGTCAGCGATGTGTGTGTGTTTATTCTCCGGTGTTCTCTTCATGAAAGTCTGAGGAAGAGTGTGTTAGCTTGAAACGTTACTTCTGTCTGTGGATGTGCTAATAAATTGCACTAAAGGGAGCTACAGTGTGCAGACCTTTTCTTCATGTCTTCAACTGTTGCTCATAATCATTTGTATCGATATATTGTGTGTAATTTTATTATGTTGTGGAAATGCTGTGTTCAATTATGGGTTATAGTTTTTGATCTTATGCTCACAATTGTGTACCACCGTGACTCCCGCCCCGGGACCACAGATGCAAAATTTCCTTACAGCTATTTCTGGTGCAATATATTTATTGTGCATTGTCCTTGACAAATAAATAATAAAGATAAAGATTTTATTTTGTTCTTACATTTTAATGGTTTTAATTCACATCTTATTAATTCTATGAATCTAGTAGATGTTATGTTTTCTATCTGTTTTACTGGTTTCCTGCCTTGTTTATTTTATTGCCATTTTATTTCATCCTATTACTTTATCTTTGTTTTAATTGTTCGTTTTGAGTAAAGTATTTTCTAAATTGCTGTACAAAGTGTTATACAAGTAAGTGTTATTATTTTATTCATGCCAAGTATCAGATGTGATACCTGGCATGAATCCAAAGATAATTACTCGCTCTCTGACCCCTGAATGCTTCCGTCATTACAACCTGATGCGGGAGTGTTATTGTGTGTGCAGGTTGACATTCCTGAGAGGCCAGTAGAGGTGCAGCAGAATCTGAGGGCAGGAGGAGGAAGCCCTTTCTCACAGTCACGCCCACGCCCACGCGCCCACACACACACACACACACACACACACACACACACACAAACGAGATGTTTTCCACATCCCAGGGCTATTTGTAAGTGTATTCCGACTCCTGGAAAGGGGAGGGGAATGTCGGCAGGAAGTGTGTGGAACGTAGACGGGGACTTTGGATGATGTAGCACCGGCCATACAGTAACTGGAGGTGGTGACTGGGGAAAAGGGACGTGTTGGGTTTTTTTGCTGGCATGATTTTTACGATAAACAAATATCTTCTTTAAAAAAAAAAAAAAACAGTAAAGCTTTGACCATGAGTCAGTGGAGAAAGAAGTTGCTTTATAAGTCCTGATACAACAATGTAAATACTAAGTATTAAGTTAAAGTACTGAAGTATTGATAGCAAAATGTACTTAAAGTATCAAAATTAAAATGTTCCCTGTGACTGATATATTACACAATTAGATGGTAATACTGACTCATCAATGTGTAAGTAGGATTTTAGTGTTGTAGTCTGGATCTAGTTTTAATTACTTTATAGACAAGTAGGTATTCTAGTCCAGTGGTCACAAGATAAATCTGAGGGGTTTTGAGATTATTCATGTGGTTGAAAAGAAGAACAACAAAGTTCTCATACACAAATGTACATTCTTTTCCCTAATGTTTTTTTATCTTCTGGTATTTTTTTGTGAAATATTGCATCATTTAACATCTTACTTTACTTAATTTTATTTATTTAATCAATAGGGGAAATGTCTCTTTGGTGGAACTGCTAACAAACTCACATCTGCAACATAATAATAATAATTGAGTAAACGTACTTTGTTACATTCCACCACTGCCACGAAGTAACAAGTGAGACATGACAGCCAGTCATGTGTTTTAATAACAACAAATAAAAATCCCCTTACACACATGACACTGTAGACGTGTACGTGTAACAAAACTGAAAGCGGCAGCAGTAAGGGGAGATCCTCACAGTCATACAGTACACACTCAACATCAATTCAAAGCAGAAAAACATAGCAGTCTCTCTCTCTCTCTCACACTCACACTCACACACACACACACACACACACACACACACACACACAATCATAAATTCCATGGCATATTCTATGTTGGTGTAAAGTGTGATTTGCATGTGATTTTTGTGCTGATCTGAGTCATTTACCACAGACCATCTCCTCATACAGAGTCCCAATCCAATACTAAGACTTTCCTATACAGCACTGCTGCACAGTGCACATATAATGAAAAATGTTTTATCAATTTGATATCGATATGAGTTAATAACTCAGACATTTGACATGACCCAAAAAATAACTTCTCCATGCTCTTGATTGCAAACCACACCACTTGAGATCAACTGCAGTTTACTGTGTTTTATGTTACAGTTACTCTAAAACTACTGGCCCTGGGAGTGGAAAATGGAAACTTAAGTGCCGTCACAGTGGTCTTGGGGGCTATCCCAGACCAAGGAGGGTATTGTCAGTGGATGGATGGCCTCATTAGAAAGTGAAAAAACTGGGCATCAGTGGCCTGGCATCACCTCTGCCTGGCAGAGCTTTGGGACAAACTTTTAAGATGCAGAGTGTGAAAAGGAAACTACGTGAGAATGGCTGAAGTCCAGGGTTCCTACACATTTTCCATTTCAAATTGACAGACTTTTCCAGACTCAAATTTACAGACTTCTCTGTAGATTATGTAGAAGATGACAGTGCTTATGTTCGTGCATATGGCCGCCTCCTCCATGTTGGAGAATATTCAGACTATTTCTCTAAATATTCTTTTATATATATATTTTTTTCAGACTTTTTCTTTAAATATTCTAGCTTTTGTGAAAATATTCCAATTTTTTCTCTAAATACTCTTTTTCTTGTGAAAATATTCCAACTTTTTCTCTAAATATTCTAACTTTTGTGTGAAAATATTCTTTTTTTGTGAAAATGTTCAGACTTTTTCTCTAAATATTGTTTTTTGGTGAAAATATTCAAAAATAAATTCTCTAAATATTATTTTTCTGTATGAAAATATTCCAACTTTTGGATTAATGTCTTTTTCATAAATTCTGAATTTGATATTTTAGAAAACAGAATAGGGGCAATAGTCTGGAAACACAAATATTTTTCCATGTGGTCTTTTCTTTTTTCCAAACTTATCTTATCTAGACCTGGAAAATACTAAAATCAAATTCCAGACTTTTCCATACTGCGTAGGAACCCTGGAAGTCAGAAACAGCTAAGGAATGTGAGGGAGAGAAAATGTTGCTCCTCAGCTCCGTGTCTCTGACCTCGCGGTGTCCCAGTGCCCACACATATCCGATCCCAAGCTCAACAGACAAACGCAGTTGACCCCGTCTTTCTTTTGGTCCTAAGTGAATCAACGGAAACGGCAATCTTGGCTCGGGAGCTATACAATGTGGAAACCATCGTGGTAACGTAACTAGGGCCGTCTTGGCTGAAACAGTGTGAGAGGCGAGACGCAGCTCGGCTACAGAAGCCAAGAGGGGAAGGAAAGAGGAAGACACAGTAACTCAAACACTGAAAGATGGAAGACATTTTGGCTCAGAGAGCAGGGAAGGAAGAGAGGATGATGACATCGGCAACCTAGAGTGAACTCCGCCACCCCATTAAATCACAAATCACAAAATGTGTGGGCACAAAATGCAAAACACAATGCGTAATACCCTGCTATGGTATACACACCTGCTGAATCAATTCTACATATTTTTCCCACTCTTTTAACGGCAGACACGTCATATTCAGAAATACCTTGTAATGAAATTAGGAACTTGTTGTTGTAATAAGTCTTTAGACTATAACATGTGTGTACATGTCCTCTCTAGAGAAGCATTCTGCAACTTCAATCCTTCAGACCGTCTCTTAACCCTCTGAACCCTACAACATGCCAGCAGCTCTGAAAGGCATGTTTTCTTAAATGTAAAAAATCTAAATTATCCTCGGATTTTCACATTTCTGACGGCCCTTGAACGAATCATGTGTGATGAACACTTCTGTAAGGAAAAGTAGTAAATCTAAGCTTAAAATAGTGACATTTCATCACATTATTCTACATGTCTCATTTAACATTTAGCCAAAAATTGCACTAACCAGATCCTGTAAAAAAAAAAAAAAAAGAATTCTGCGCTTCTCAGTGCAACTGGAAAGACATGAATGACTCGGCTAAGGCCAACAGTCAAATTAACAAAAATTAAATTGCATATTTTTTGTGTTTTTTTTTTAATAATGTATGGCATTATAACTGTGTTATACTGCACAAAAGACATTTTCCATAGAGGTGCAGGACTTTATACTACAGTGAAAAACAAGGCCACAGTGAGTAAAATGTGACAGGAGCAAAAACAAATGCCCAGAAACTACTTGCCGTTCAGAGGATTAAAGTCTGAGTTAGCCAAATCAAGTCTTTTTAGTACAAAATTTGTCCTGGACAGTGTCCGGGGGAAGAGAAAGGGGGGATTTTGTCCTTTCTTTCAGTGTAGATATGAACATTTAGGTATTGTTTTGAGACCGATCCACATTTTTTCAAATCTATTTTTTAAGTTGAGCACAAAAGCTGTTGACAAGGTTTCAAACAGCCACTGCCTCACAAACAAACAAGATACTTCACTTTTCTGTGGACATTATTGGCTCGCTGTGGAAATGTTGTACATACATTTAACCACCAGGTGTCAGCATAACATTTTGTTGTCAGTTAAAACTCACTTTAGCATCTCACCAGCAGGTGTCACCAAATATCCATTTATAATCAACTAATCTCATTTGTGACATACATGTAAATCTATACAGACTGATCTACATGTATTCATTGTTCTTCAACAAAAAAAACTGACCATACATGAATTTTCTTCTTTTTTTGCAATGATGTTTCATATTGTGGTGATTTTACTATGAACCTGACAACAGCACAAATGCTCTGGTTGGTACACCTGTTATTTTTCCTCTACACCAACAGAGGTCGCTCTCTAACAACTAATAGGTTGTTAGGTTGTTCTCTTGTTGAGAGGCTTTCTGTCTGCTGTTCACTGTCACATCAGTGCAGAAGAACTGTTTTACAAAACTACATAATGTTGCTTGTGCAATACAAAAAATATACATAAAGACATCTTACATATCAGAGTGAGAAAACAATCTAGATACGAGTACTTAGTTTCACAAAAAGAGAAAAAACAGTGACTTACAGAGCGCAGATGGGGTAGGAACCTCTCTATGTCATTCATGTCTATGCCGTCATCTTCCTCAAACTTGTTTTTGTTCATCCTGAAAGAGAGGAGTTAAGCATCAGGGACGATAGGCAGACATAAATGGACTTAATGCGATAATACGGGACAATCAAAACAATACTAAGACAGAGCAGGGCAGCACCAGCAGAATCAAGATCTTACCCCTCTCTGTCGATGTGTGGCAGGTGCTTTGGCGTTCCTCTCAAGTGTTTCCTGTGGAAATGGCTGAAGTCCAGCTTCTCTGGCTGCACGTCCCAACCTGCACCTCTACAACCAGGAGACAAAGAGATAAAAGGTTAGCGACAGCCAGCATCCATGGATACGCACAAGTAAAGAGTGGAAAGGTGTGCAAGAGTACAGGACAGCTTCTACATTTTACACACAGGGAAAAAATGTGAGCTGTCTTAAAGCCCCTGAAAACCTGGTTTCGAATCCAAATTTGTTCTATAACATTGAATAGTTATGACTGAAGAAGCAGCAATCGAATTCAAAGTGAGGAAGCAGACATTGTTAGATTTATTAAAAGTTTAACAAGTCAGCATCATCAGGACTGTGGGCAAACACAAATACATAAATCCAGAAATTTCCCATGTGCAATAACCAAAACTGTTGTAAATTTTGGCAGCAATCTGTGTTCATGGAGTATAGTAAGAAGATTGCGAAAATAGGTTTTCAGGGCCTTTAATTTTCATTATAGTAGTCATACATTCTTTATTTGCATTAACCTGGCTTTATCTGAATAGATAATGAGGACTCTGAGCAGGACAAGATAGCTATCTAACATGGAATTTGTTTTTGTTACTCGTTGGCTTTCACACGGTGGGTCAGATCTGGCTCTTTCTCTTCTGTTAGTGGTTGGTCAGAAGCAGGTTGTTTGAATCTGTCTTTTCTCCAGCTTCACATATTTGTACAACATGTGATGCGGGATCTGCTTTAGTTTAGATACTTAGTTTAGATTATGTGTTTGAAGATGGTTTTATATGCTCAGAAATAGATTTACAGGAACAGAAGTTGAGTATAATCCTTAACAATAATATACATTAAATAAAAGGCTCTGTCAATCACTGACCACATGCTGCTACAATAGACTTGTGATAGCACTAGGTGAGACTGGCTGACAAGACACTACCACAAAATGGCATAAAATGCATATTTAAAGTAAATAATAAGGCACAAGTTTTGACAAACAGAATTGAATAATTCAAAACAGAATTCAGCAAACATCAAAGCTTGGAAATATGCATCTGTGCTACTACTTTATTATGATATTTGTATTATTAATTAATAATTGTTCCTAAAAAGATAACATTAGATCCATTTGAGGGACAACTTTGTTATTTATTGTAATACTTATTACAGCCTAATGCAAGTTAAATGTAAGACTTGTTTTAATGTCTCTCAGAATGAAATTTAAGACCAATTTTACAATAACCAAAACTGAAAAAATAAATACATAATGAATAAATAAATAAACACGAACAGACACAGGACAATTTTGCCCAAATGTTTATTGTAACATTTGGCGTGGTGGAAATGAAGGTAGAACAGAACTGGGAAATACCAATTATTTGGGGATTTTACAATGCAACATGAAAAAAAAGATTCATAAAATCCTACTTCCCAAGTCTTAGCATTTTAAGACTATTGAAAGATTGATTTAAGATGTTTTAATACCAATTAAGGCCTTATTTTTAGATTAATGAATTCAATGCCTTTTAATACTTTTTAAGGATCTGCAGGAACCCTGTATTAATTTACCCATTCTGTACATAAACATGGGGAGCAATTTGCAGTCAAACTACCTACAATGACCTACCAGCTAAGTTAAAACTTCTGTTCTGAGACTGTAAGCCACAGCCAAACTTTAAATTGTAGGGCCATTGCTTTCACACAGCTTTAACAGGAAGGACTGAAATGACTCCTAATTAAATCATTTTTATTAAATATTTAATCTAGGCTCCACTTCATCTCTGCCTGCATGGAGGGAGAGTTGCTTACATCATCCTCTGCTCTGTCACTGTGTGCTCAGTCACTGTGTGCTCAGATGTGCCAACGTGGCCGGAAACTTAGGTAGCTGAAGCTGCCTTGCAGCTGTTACCATGGCAACCAGTCCTCCCTCCAGTGAAACTGATTTATGTCTCACTTCCTTTTTTTCCCCCTCCTCTCTAAGTTTCAGGTCTAGCTCTTGTTTGAAAAATCATTTAGTCACACAGAAGCTGACCTCACTTGTATAAAGACAAAACAAGATTTCAAGCATTGAGACTTCATGTTTTCAGAGGAAGCGATCGAGCCTCCGGTGGTTAGATGTAATATAAATGTGGCTGTTGGCAGAAACACTGAAACAAAATACTTTTTATCATCAGCACAAACTCCGCAGTTCAGCAGTTCAGCAGTGTAGTTTGGGATGAAGTGACAGAGCTGACTGCGCTTTTTGAATATGATGTCCCTCATTGCATTTCATATTATTTTATACCCACAATAAATACCAGCAGTGATCTGGGTCTTGAAGACAAAAGCTGCGAAATACTGTCTTGGGCTAACCGGGAGAAAACTAATCAAGATATAGGAAACTGCAGACCTCCGATTAACAAATAAACTTGGAAAAGAGGCAAAAGCTAACAGTCATATGACCCTACAGAAACTATGGATGGAATTCAGACCCAGGAGACTGTGCAACATATTAGTTTTATGAAACAGCGAGGCACCTACCCGCGTGAGTCCATCGTGTTGGCAGCCCATATGTCTGTCCCCAGGATGTCGAAGGAGCCGTCTCTGTTCCCGTTCTGTCCCGACAGCACAGAAGGAAAAATATTTTCAGTATGACAATAAAACATTCTTACCAAACCATCACATACCGAGCTTACATTCATGACCAGGTGCACCACTGGAACTACTCTTCTTAAAAAGCAGAGGCTCTAAAGTCAATGCAGAATGCATGTAGTATTTTTTTGGAAAGAAATGCATAGTTTTCTGCATACTTAGCAACTATGATAAGAAGTACTGTGGGTCTATATTATATATGCACCTACAGTTTTCCTTCGGTGTATTTATTGTGTGTGTGTGTACCTTGGCAGGGCCTGTGAACTGGTTGTTTCTGCCTCTGCTGCCAGAGCGTGAGCCGGATCCTGGTCTGGACCCTGAACTGGGCCTGGAACCTGTACTGCCGTTGCTGCTGTGCTCCCACTCGTCCTGCAGAGTTGAGATAGGGGATGAAAGATGTTTTATTTTCTGTCACAGCGGGGAACACAGGGGAAACCACAGTCACAAAAAAATAAGTCTGCAACAGTTTAATCTTTGAGCAAAACTGGATTAAAGCCCATGGCTGCTGGGCAGAAGTGTGTGTCCTTTTACAGAAATGTTGATTAGTATGCATTGTCCTATACATGAATGAAATTAAATGAGCTGGTTGGTCTGGCTTTTGTCACTAGAGGTTATTGTGCCATTTCTCATGCCTTTTCAATTGTTTTGTGTGCATATTAGGAGTGTAACAACAACCTGCATTGTATTATATTGCTTAACAAACACTAATTCAGAGCACAGAGAACAGTGCAGCACTGTGGCTGTTGAGTTGAGATAACGGCTCCCTTTTCTGTCACCACATGTTTGTTTCGGTTATTGCTGAATTGTTTGTAATTGTTGTTGGTTGCTTTTGAATTTCATTATAGTCTGCGAGGGCAGACTACGGAAGCCCTAAACGGCCATGGATCCAAACATTTTTATGGATTAATTATCTTGTTATCTCGAGAAAACAAGCTTTTGTTTTCTCGCGATAGCGAGATAATTAACTCGTTATCATGAGAAAAACGAAAGGTTGTTTCCTCTTATTACTTCTAATGTTTATCAGAGATCAGGAGTTCAAACGGCCCAGATGGAGCTGGATGGTGGGCCGTTTGGATGCATTTAACATAACTGTCAGTAGCCTATATTGTATATGGGTGCATTCCAGTTGGAGCAGCAGCTGATTTGACCACGGAGTTGCGAGTGACAGCTGGTTGACTGCAGTGCACGAGGACACAACACCTTCTCCATCAAAGCACTCCTGATCTCTGATAAAACATAAGTAATAAGAGGAAATTATCTTTTGTTTTCTCAAGATAACGCGATAATTAACTTGTGATCTTGAGAAAACGGCATTAAATTTTTTTTGCATCCATGGCCGTTTAGGGCT